>BROG01000904.1:57500-231475 GCA_030159075.1 Atrina japonica | reverse complement strand
TAATGCAGTGACGGTTCTTTTTTCATGTCATATGTACTTCGACACGGGACCTCGGTTTTAAGTTTCATCTTTAAGATCTGTCATTTCTCATTCTGAGCCCTTGGCGAAGGAACAGTCACAACCAGGTGCTGGGAATTGAACACGGGGGCGGTATTTTTGAGAGTCGTAACGTTCTTGCTCTAGACCATCTCAAGTGATTTGTCATCAAGTTATGTGAAAACAAAATCAGATGTTTATCTCATAAAAAAACACAGTTTTTACTTTATCAGTTTTCCACCATATTGTAAACTAGTACTTAATTTTGCATGGAATTGTAGCACAAAAATTGTATCAAGGCTTGATTCCTTGACCCTTACAATGTTTTTGAATTTGTGGTGTTGGTTTGAAATGTTAATATACTATGTTATGTGTTATGTTCCCATAATGCCATACTTTTTTCCCAGAATGCTTTGTATCATTCTTCCACAATTATATCTAAATGTTTGTTTCAATTATTTTAGAATATTATTACCTCAGATAAAATATTTATAACTTGTACATTGGAGTTATATTTATGTGATTTTCACTTCTTATAAATTTCAGGTTTCCATAAGAGTCTGAATGATCTTCCATGTAAGTTTTATTTACATATTATGGAGTGAGAGAGAGGAGAGAGAGAGAGAGAGAAGAGACACAGACAGATAGACTGTAATATCTTCAAGAATGACTTAGCTCTCTGGGGCATATTGTTTTTCAAATAAATCCTATTAGTTCAGAACCATGGAACCTGTTTTGTGAGTCCACCCCTTCTGCCACCAAAATGTGGTCCCTTAAATGGGGTTTTATTTAAAGGAATATTTAACTGAATGGTTCACATTTTTTGTCTCACAAGACGGGTGATCTCTTAGGAGAGCTAGCTGTCTCTCAAGAAGGATTCGCTGTCATTTCTCTGGTCTGTCTTCGATAAGTTTATTCTCTTCCCATAAAACTGAACAAAAAAGAAAGATATTCACCTGTTTCCATGGAGATAATATCTGTCATATGTTCATTTGTCTGTTGTACATTATACATTTATGTCACTGGTTGAAGGGCGATATGAAGCTTTGTTAACCTGAAGCAGGGATATATGACTGCTGAGGGTTAACTAACCTACATATCACTCTTCAACCAGGTACATAATTGTTTATTATACCCAAGTCAGGTTACAGTAAATAAAACAGCAAGTTGACTAGCTGTGTCAATATTAAGTGATTTAGATATGACTCATTTTAATTTCATTGTTTGTTGACAAATAATTCAAAACTTTATTCTTGTCTTAGATTTTTACACATGAGTAGTATACACCACATATTTGGCATACATTCTAAGGGACAATTCTGCCATCTACGTGGGTTGGAATAGCAATCCCGAATTGTGCTCTTTTTACTTTGAATTTGAAAATATGAGTGTAACTACATTTGACATGCGTTTTTTGTAGTGTTCAACCTCAGTTACCATGCAAACCAGTGCCAGGGTTGTGCAGATAATGAAACATGCGTCGGGGATGGGTGTGTATGCGAGGCTGGTTACCATAAAGACGATTGCTCGCAGCGTGTCTGCCATGACGGTTGTATGTATAATGTGGTAAGGGATTTCTTTTATCTTAAGTCAAATGACAATGAATTTGAACAGATTTTTATATTTTCAAACAGTTTTGAGTATTTTTAGATTTCCTTATGTCAATAATAAAATGTTGCAAATTTTTAGCCCAAATTACAGTGGTAATAGTCTACTTTTTACTGATGTCTATTTATTGTCGATCTTGAACTGTTCTGTGTTTTACATGTATATTGTTGTGTTTATTTTTACCCTTTATTGTCTGTTATTATGTCATAAGCCGAAGCACTTAAGTGATTCATGATATGAAATATTTTCGGGTTTCTCTTGACTTTTTACTGTAAAGTACGATCTATCTATTTCTTGTTCGATTCCAAATATTTTGGAAATTCTAAATGTTTCAATATTTTTGAATTCTAAGTTTGATTTTTATCTATAAATTGAAAGACTTTCAGAATTTGATAACAAAAAAAGAAAAAGTGGCCAAAACTGCCTTAAAATTTGGTGTCATATCTGGTGAGGTCAAATTAAACAATTTTTTAAATCATTTTTGGCCTCATAATAAATATTACATGTATGTATAATTAAAAAGAAAATTTTCTTTCCAAGACAGAAAAATATCAAACTGTATCAAAATTCTTTTTTTTTCTAAAATTATCCTTTATCTTGTTAGGCACAGAAGAGCTGCAAGTGTGCCACAAATTACGGTGGTGGTTCCTCGTTTTATAGCGATATCTCACCTTGGTACTTCCCACAGTTATCTGAACAAAGTTTTACAGAGTCCAAACTCGGTCGCTATGGTCACTCTATAGTGGCCTGTGAAGAGAACAGTTTTCACATGTTTGGAGGATTCTCGTTAAATGACGGCCCGCTAAATGACATCTGGATGTTCAATGTCACTTCCAACAAGTGGATTCGAGTTCCGCCACTCACTACGGACCAACCCACGGGAAGGTAAAGTCGTCTTTCGGGACTGAAACAATATGCAGTCTATTTTTATTACTGCTTTCCTGGGAATTTTTGCGTCTGGTTATTTTCGCCCTTTTACGACAGATAACATATTCATTTTAACTTAAATTCGCCCTTAATCTTTGTAGTCTCATGGATGAAATGTATGTCCGTGCTTCAATTATTTGCTTGAATATTTAACTTTCATCTTAAGTTTGCCCTCTCATGTCAGGACGAAAATTAAGGGGGGGGGGCGAGAATTTCCAGGTTTACAGAATGCCTCGAGATCAAAGATTGAAAGGCCTTTTGTTTTTATGTGTTGTTATGTAATAATAACCTATTATGGGTTTACTTCGACTTTTCATCAAGGGCTATCCTGTTAGCAGTGAAGAGGTCATGAAGGTTACATTTGTAAATTATAGTCCAACTTAAGAATTTAACTTTTACAGAAATTTTTAATTTTTATTTTTAATGAAAATGAAAATATTTTTAATGAAATAAAATCTATTGTGAATAATCATTAAATGAAATACCAAATAATTCTACTTACTTCTGCCTTTCGAAATTATACAATACGATTTGTAGTTAGTTTCAATAAAATGTCATCGATCTGTTTATAAATATGGGATTCCACTATATAAGATAAGTTTATAAATATGGGATTCCACTATATATGATATCAGTGATGTATAGCCTGCCTTGAAAAACTGCAGTATTACTCCGCCATTCATCATATTGATATTGACAGCTACAAGCATACAGCGATTGCAAATAGAAATAATTACATATCGCTGATACCAACATGAAGCTAAATCAATTGCTGTTGAACTCTCAATAATATGTATGTTTTCTAGTCCATGGAAAAATGAAAATAAAAGCAGAATAGAGGGGATAGCATTGAGTAGGAGGTACTTGTTATTCAATTGGCTTATGAAATTCATTATGTATAAGTTCCTGTCCATTTTGAAAACTATCAAAATAACGTGTTTGTCAACTAATCGCTATACATAACCTTCCTTAATGAGATTCCCCTGCATATTTCCTTTATTTATACACCCTATATGGTGATCAAATGCCTTACATAACCAGCGACTGCTCAATTTCAGTTGTATACTGTGTGTGTATATTGATATCGCAAAGGGAGGTAACTAGAACATTGAACGTTACAATTTCCAGTTCTTGTTTCTGCGGAAGATGGGGGAAATCGCCATGTCCATTGTCGGGTGTTTACACAATAATTATCACAACTTTTGAAGTTAAACACGATTAGATTGGGATGTATAAACCCTAAACTTCTTGTGTAGTCGGTCATAATGTAGTCATAATGAATTTCAAACAGAAACGATGTCTTCAACAAGAAGTTTTTTCCATTGCCGAAAGCGTCAATGTCTATAAGTGAAATTGGTGATAGATCGTTTTTCTACATCGCGACTTTAGGCCTGAATTATGTTGAAGAAAAATTATTTCTTTAACAATAAACATTGGGTAAAATGTCTGTTATTTATATCAATTAATACAAGATAGAGAACGTTGTTTGGTTGTTTATTTAGTCTAGGCAGAGTAAATGTTCATGTACCACAGTAATAGCCCTAAATAGGATTGTTTACATTCGATATTACAAGCCATTTTTTAAATCACAGCCATTTTTCACTATGAAAAAATTATCTTACCTGTTCACAGTGTCATGTTTGGTTTAAATTTAAGTAGGTTTCATAAATCCTCACGTATTATTTTGAAAAGAGTGTTAATGCACGACAGACAAAAGATTCTGTTTAAAGTTGGTGTGGAAGATACAACAAATAAAATTTAGAATGTTATTTTGAATTTATTTAGAGGCTGGAAATTGAAGTTGTTTTGTTTTTAGATCTACATTAATTTGATTTATTCTCATTTCATATATGTTAGATAGAAGTAGTTTGAATCCCTTGGCTATTTTGCCAAAATAACAACCCATTTCAGTACTTTCAGTACTTTGATTAAAAATGTATAATGTCGTTGTATGTGTGGCACTTTCTCTTTTGCAGGTATTATGTTGCTGTATGTGTGCCACTTTCTATTTTGCAGGTATTACCATGCTGCTGTATGTGTGCCACTTCTGAAAGTGATCTACGTTTTTGGTGGCATCATCAGGGATCCAGATGATGAGTCTAAATACACGATAACAAATGAACTATGGAAATTTTCTATTGGACCAAGGATGTGGAAGAAGCTTGTGGTAAGTAACTTTTCAGAGTCTCTTCGTGATATCCTTTTTATGCCGTCGAGATTAACAAGATTAAAGATCAATGGACATTGATTTTTACCATATTGTGAAGCAAATACCAGTCTATATTTACATTCCCAGCAGCAGTCTCCCGTTGACTCAGAGTTAATTTGGACTGTGTTGTTATATTCGCTATAAATAAAGTTCCTCATATGACCTCTAAAGCAACACTATTAGAACATAGTTCCCACCTAAACTGTCATTGATAGGTTTAGTGTATCACATGACTTCAGGTAAGTAATATGTACATGTCTCATGATTGATGCAATTCATCAGCACAGAATTCTCGGAAGTATCTTGACTGCAAACTTTGTGGCATCTAAAGTCTTTTTACTATGCTGATCCGGTACGAAATTATCAGGCAAAATTTGACGAAAGCGAGCCGTCATTTGATTGTCTGACTACAAAAAATGGCACCCTCTATATTAAAGTATGAGATTTTTAATGATCGATAACTGTTAAGCAAAATTTTGTACTCGCAGTGCTCGACATAATGGCGATCAGGCTTTATAGCTTATAGTATCGATAACACACTATGAATCTAGTTTTATTCACTAGAATTTTATTTAGGTGTAATTTCACAAGGGCTTTCTCTCTTGCTTGAAAAAAAATTATCATATAATGAAGCATGGTAATAATATGACGAAATGAACATTTGATATTGCGAAAAATATCATCTCGGGAATTAATTTAGAACTTCGCATCACGAAAATAAAGTCCTGCGAAAATTTTCGGATTTACAGTATTCCACTGAAATTCCTAGGATTTATCATGTGATGCACTAACAGCTAACTATGATTCTCATTTATGACCTTGACCTCCACCTTAATAATACAAAGCTTAGAAATTCATCCATAAATCCGCCTTTATTGGTTTCTTGTCTTTTTTCAACAATTTCCATTAACAACTTTAGTTTATTTGTTCCAATTTAAACCAAAAAATCAAACAAAAGAGAATTTTTCAACTTTTAAGCACCACTCAATCCAAACTTTAATTTCTTCAAATGAAACCATGTTGACAGTTAATTAAAGAACCTTTGAACAATAAAGTCTCTCACTGTTGGTCAGTGCAGGTTTGAAGCCCTGCTGGAACCTAAGCTGATTTTTGTGATGAAATTTACAAGTTTACTTGCACTAGACTGGTTGTTTTTTCCTGGGTACAGTGTAACCAGGTTCTCTCCTCCACCAATAAAAACTGGCCATCACTACATAACTAAAAAGTTGTTGAGTGTGGCTTTAAAGACTTATTTTAAATTCTTTATTCTAATGGGTAAAATGATCATAGTGACTATTCCCCAATTTTGCCAGTTGTGACAAAAAATTCCAAATTGAAAGGGTACAAGACCCTATCCCTATAGGGTCTATTGAACCCCTGTTATGATAAGTTTGGAAAGGATAAACTTTAGTACAGAAAATTTAATTATTATAATATTGATTTTGATTTTAATTTTAATTTTTTTAATTTTATTTTTTGTGTGTATTACCAAAGGTCCCATCGGCACTTCAAGCGTCAGCTGGTCACACCATGACACTTATAGGAGATTCAAATCTACTCATTATCGGTGGATTTTCATCCAAGACCTACTTTACTGACAAAGTTTATGAGTACGACACTAAGAAAGATGAGGTGAAAGGTTGGAGTGAATACAGTCGAGGCTACATGAAGGGAGCTGTTCCAATAGGTAAAATATTAGCCAGATTTGGAGTCATGTATTACCGGATTTTGAAATTGATGTATATTCTATATCATTATTATCTGTTGTTGTTCCCTTTTCCATGCAAGATTTAAAAATCAATATTTTTAGTTAAACACAGTCATCAAAAAAGGTGATTTATTTTTGTTTAGGTTCATAATTAATCAATTGTATGCTTTCTAATCTGTCTCTGGTTTTTGCTATAAGTTTCAGAGAAATTTTTGTAATCATCAAAAAACTTGGACAAAATCATCATATAAATGTTTAAAATCTTACGAATGTTAGAAATTACAGAAAGTTTAACAACCAAAATATGATGATAATGACTACAGAAATGAAAAAAACAATGATATTCCAGATAAATGAAATATTGGGTGCTCAAGAAAATTGTATTTCCAAATACATGATTGGAACCACCGATGTTTGAGAGACTAATCATTTTGTAAAATATAATTTTGGATATCCACAGATTTCCCACCCTATCGTATACCGAAATAAGGCCCATTTCCCAATGCAAAAACAGTGCATTTTTTCCCAAATTTCAGTTGAAATTACCTAGTTGAAGTCAAATGACATTGAATTTGAAGAGATTTTTACATTTTCATATAGTTTTGTGTATTTCTAGACTCCCCGATTTCAATAAAATGTTGCAAAAATTCCCAATTCAAAAGGCCCAGGCCCCATTCCCAAAGGAATGTGGAAAACCCCTGGACACCTTTGTACGTATGATGACTGTTCCCTTGCCCAATACAGTGAAACTTGTATATAGCAACTTCCTTAGGGACACAAGTAAACCAGTCTTTATAGGGAGATGGTCTTTATATAGAGGTTGATTTGTACACAAAAGGTACTATTGGGACAGCAACAAAACCTGGTCTTTGTGTCCAGGTGGTCTTTATACACAGGTGGTTGCTAAGGCATGTTTTCTGTACTTTTTGTTGTGGTCTAGTGACAAAGCATTGGACTCGCAGACAAAAGGTTCTGGGATTGATTCCTGTTACTGGCTCATAATTAGTAAAGGTAGTGACAGTTCCTTTGTCATGCTCACGAAGCATAAGAACAGACAGCCCAGGGTTTTTTTTTTGGATGAGACTTTAAAATTGAGTCAGCGGTTGAGAAAAAGGAATCCTTTTGAGATATCCAATGAAATGCGAAAAAACAAGGAGTTCTGTTTGACATGTTATATCCATTTTTTTTTTTAGAATTTTTGCATTGGAAACAAACAGTTGCTTTCAACCACGCTCATTCTCATATTGCTTTTTTTTTTAAATTCACATATGTTCAAGTTACTAAAGACCTAAAAATCCCAGTTTGCCCCCAAAATGCCCTAAGGACCCTTTTCATAGACGTTGTCTCAAATAAACGGTTCATTCCATGTTAGAAGTGGTATTTAAAAGAACCCTCACTGCATTGACAGCAGTTCAAAGCACACGTCAAAATTTTCATCTATATGTCACGGGACAAAAATCATCATTGTGACAGCTTATATCACTTTAAAGTATATGATATATTTGTATATTGTGAATATTTTTAAGTCACTCATCCATGGTAAATCCAAAATAAGTGAATGCCTAGATTTTCATCCATCCAACTTCTTTTTCATTTGAGGGTACAGGGTATTTTTTATATTTTATTTCTAAGAATCTCTCTTGGACTATTGTTAATGAACGAAAAACAGGAGAAAAAAGTTTGTCACAATTATAGTGAGACATGGCGACTATGATGTTAATTTATCAACTCACAAAGATGTTGTCACTTTCAATTTAGAAAAATCAAAATTAATTTGAAACTTAATAAAATAAATGTCAAAATGAATTTCAGTCTTGATAGAAAAACATAAAATTAGTTTGAAACTTGATGGAAAAACATCAGAATTAATTTGAAACCATTTGAAATTGAATATCCCTTAATATCCCTTGATATCTTTGTAACTTATACTAGGTCACGCAGGAGTCTTGTACATTGTACAATGTTCATGTATGCTGTCAGTCCCTTTTTTGTCACTCACTCATTGTGGGTTGTCTGACAACAATGGGAACATTTTACTTCTTCTAAAAAACTGCTTTACCAATCATCTTTAAAATTTGTTAGAAGTTTCTTTTCAATAAGGGGAACATAATTGTGAATTCCTTAATTTTGCAAACCCCCCCCCCCACTTTGGGAGGGACCAAAAATAGCCAAATCTTTAGAAATCTTTTTTGCTTCCACTGTTTAATTATCAGGGCGACAGCTGAATGCATGGTTAGAAAGAGTAAAGTGGTTTCTAAAAGAATTGTGAAATTTATTTCCCAAGAGGCAAGTGTTTAGTCCTTGAGGTAGGGCCAATATGACCATTTATTAATGGTGTATTTTGTCCTAGAAAATTATATTTTCTACAACTATGAAGTGTTGACACTTTAAAATTACCCACACACTATGTTTAAACAAGGATATACAGCTATTTGATTACTTTATTACTACACTGTGTAAAGTATGTGTATCATAGATTTAACTTCCATGTAAAAGGGAATCTTAATGTACATGTACTAAATGTACATGTAATAGCCAAAACTTTGTAATTCCAATCCCAGGAACTTTGAAATTATTTAAAGAATATAAAGTAATTCAAAATCTGCTGGCTACTACAATGTACATACATGTACATGTGAGCCGGCCTGGCTCAGTCGGTAGCGCGCTCGACTCTGGATCGTTAGGTCGTGAGTTCGAGTCCCGCTGGCGACAGGTTGGTTTCCTGTCTTTCGGATGAGACAGTAAAAGCTGGAGGTCCCGTGTCACAGTAGGTGTTGGCACGTTTTAAAGAACCCTACATGCTCAATGGCCGTAAGTGCCGAGCATAGGCCAAAATTTGAAGCCCTTCACCGGCATTTGGTGACGTCTCCATATGAGTGAAATATTCTCGAGTGGGACGTTAAACAACAATAAACAAACAAAAACAAACAAACATGTACATGTGAACAAAATGGTGCAACAAGTACATACTTCACAAGCATTAGAGGGTGCTGACTTTTTTACTTCCATCTGAGTGTTTAAAAAAAACCTCTACCTAATGTCATAATATTAACGAAATAAATTGGCTGTATCTTGGTCATTTCTCCAAAACTATAATTTCGTCAGAAAGTATTCAGTAAAACACAATCTTCAAATCCAATTACATGTACAGAAATAAGATATATATTAAATTCTGCTTGATTTCAGACCAATCACTGTATCATATCTACTTTCACACATTGTAGCCGAGTACATGTATACAATCACTCTCTACTACAAGAACAAAAATCCACTAGATCTCATGTGGAATGTTGTATTTATGGTATCTTTTTTGTAGAATTGTGGAAGCTAAATGACTGGAAAATTTTAGTTCTTAACCCTGACTATACATGCTAGACCTATATCAATCAAGAGACTCGGACATTTCCAGTGTGCATTTCTACATGATTAATCTCACAATGCAAACATCAGTTTCTGATAGCTGAATAAAATCTATTAGTTACTTAATATTCACATTCAGAATACATATTTAAAGATCTTTACTTTCCCATCATGACTTCCAACCCACAGATACTCATCGATTACAGTGCTAGGGAAAGCGGTGATTCCGGGAAAACTTTTACATGATGTTTTGGTAGTTAGCAGCATTATAAATTCTCCCGTTACTTTGTAACATATGAATCGTATTGTTTCCCAGCATCTGACAACAGGATATTGCAATTTTGGGATCACATACAACGTCACATGGATACATAGGTTTTGGTAATTTATGACCCATGTATATAGATTTGACCCTCACCATCTTGACGCAGAATGTAGAGTTGACCAGTCCCAATACCAGTTCGGTCCACAACACATATATCTGGTATTATAATTTTGGTGGAGGCGAAAAGGTGTTTTAAAAAGTCGTGTGTTCTTCTCGCACAGTTTTATCATATTCATTATGTCATTTTTTACCTCACTGGAGATCATTGAAATTCGTTGGATAATGCGTCTGCTATTTTTGTTTATGTCAAAGCTAGTGTTTTCTGCCATCCCCACCAAAATGTCACCACATTGTGACATACACAGGCTGTATGGATGAAGTGGACTTGTATCAATTATTTTCCTTGCTGGCTCTGTAGTGGATACTGGTGTATATAGCAGATCCTTGGAATTGTGCGAAAAATCAAGGATCCATCATCAGACACAATATGGTGTGAAAATCTCCATGCCAATGTCCAGCCTCTGAATTTCTTCACCTTGTTAGTGGTAAGCAGTGCACTGCCTTCACCTAAACTTCTATGTATCCAAGCAGTTGATTCGCTTATTGGTGATATTGCCAGAATCTGTGTGTCCTTGTATCTAAAACTGGTAAGCTTCGTTAAAGTTACTTTAGGCTGGACCATGGAACTTGTAAGTACCACACTCGGTCTTTTTTTCATGTCACCATGGTGAATGTGTCCAAAAATAGATTCTAATATTGCTGCAGTAGCATTCCCTTCAACAAATTGTGAGACATTTGATCAATTTGTCTATTTTAATATCTGGATATTTTAATTCATTTAGTGTTGTATCTAACTTTTGCACAAACTCTTTTTTACATTGATATGTAAATGGTGTCACATGTTGACCTACTTCATCTACTAATTCTTCTATGTTTATCAAATGTCTAAGCGGTTAACATAGTTTGTGTAATCATAGCATCCAATTCTTTGATTAATTTCTTGGTGTTCGTTCTCTATTAAAGATGTCATTTTTTCTGCATTTGATTCTATGACGCTAATGATCCTCTGTTTTTTATTATGTGCATGTATCTTCAATATGGTAGCATTCTTTTCCTCTGATACTCTAGTTTTTGCTGATTTTAAATTCTGGATGTATTCTCTGATTTCTGGAATGCTCTGTGTCTTTGCTTTGTCACATTTACTCAATAGTTTGACACACTTTTGTTTCACCTGGTTATCTAAAGTTTCCCAGTCATGTGATCTATGTTTCTCCTTTACACACCTAGTACACATTTGTTCATTACATGTGTTACAATACATGTTTGTTTCTGTGTTCTCGTGGACTTGACATATTCCTCTAATGATGGCGCTTTGAGCACAACTCATGTTGTGATATTGATGAAAAACACTCCAACACACTTAATATCCGGAGTGGAACAGTCTAGTCAAAAGATAGTACATTTATATTAAAGTTTCCCCCAGTTCATAGGCTGGCTGTACACATTCAGTTTTTTTTATTTATTCGCAAAAAACATACAAATGTATTTCTTTTCATATATACACACTTAAAACTGAACTATTTCACTTTTTCTGATGTACATTTCCATTCCAGAATTTAATAATTAATATTTCCCTCTTAACTGTATACAACCAGTTTCTAAAGCCACGTCAAGAGTGATTTTTCAGGATGTTAACAATTTCCTAGTTTCCTGTTCTAGAATATAATATAATATTTGTCATTTGACAGTTCAGGGTATAACCCTATACAGTTACATGTATTACGGAAAAATAACAGATGTGTGCTATTGTGGGACAAACATGGGTAATCTCCCCTTTCCTTTTCAACCCTGTAATAACACATATTTGTTATATCAGGAAAATGTATCGCATACAATAACATGTGGATGTTATCGTGTAGTTTTCACACTGAAGACATTAAAAAATTTGATATTTCTTTTTCTTGGCATCATTGTACTTTCATAGCAAGAACAAAAATTTTCTGAGCAAAAAATTTAAACAGATGTAAAGTTTATTAAAATGAATATAACACATGTTTGTTATTACAGGAAGTTAAGACCTTTCTGTAATAACTATGCGCTGTTATTACAAAAGATGAAATCACATCTTTCAGACTGTTGGTAGAGAAACTTAAAGCTTTTGCTCCTAAATATTTTTTACTAAAGCATGCACTTTAAAGTCCATTGAATATTAGCCATAATTTAGTTTGCACTGAAAAAATGTAATAAGGTTTAAAATCGTAAGGTTTAAAAATGTAAAACAATATGAAAAGCTCTCTACAGTTACATACATATGTTATTACATGTTACACTTTCTCAAGATATAAATTCTGTACATTTTCACAATAACACATGTCTGTTATTTTCTGTAATAACTCTATAGGGTTATACCCTGGACTGTTTGATAAATGTATGTGTAATACAAATGGTCATGTACTTGCTTTATAGAGAGTGCAGCTTAAACGACTGACGGCCATTCATGCAGCAAATTTATTGATTAGAAATTACCCAAAGTGCAATGCTTACTTCTCCATGGCACCTGATCCCACCTCTTGGTTTCCAGAGGTCCGTGTTTGTCCATTTTTTATCGGATTTGTATCTATGTCCTGGACATTCTATTGATTTACACTTTGGTATCTGAGGTTTTTATATTACTTTCTCCATGAACACTAAAGTGTCAACTTCTAAAAAAAGTTTGACAACGGGGTACTTAACTACTGTATTAGCAAATGTTATGCAGACTTAAGTTAAGGACAATATGGATAGATACTCCAAAATTTATTTTACCATTTAATTGGGCTTTTTCTGTCATTATGACTTTAAGTGACACTTGACTGCATAAAAATAATTATCATGTGCCAGGCATTTATCAGAGATACGGGCTATAAGAGTTACCTGCCTTTTGATTATGAAGCAAATTAGGAGGGGGTAAATTTGAACTCTAAATTTGAACAAAATCTGTGATTTTCAATCATTTTACACAGTTTTTACCTAAAAATAAACTTATAAAACCATCTGTTGAAACTTTTCAGTATTTGTGATATGGAATAACCCTACCAAAGACAAATCGCCACTTAATCGTATACATATTTGAATGGATAATTTTAATAAATAATTCCCCAAAATATGTGATTTTCAATTATTTTTCACTGTTTGTATCCACAAATAACCTTGTGAAACAATTTTTAACGTTTTATTCGATATTAAATGACCCTATATCATGTACATATAGCCATATGTGTCATTTGATGGGGCATATATCAAAACAGATAATTTTGATCAATAATTCCCAAAAATCTGTGATTTTTCAATAATTTTTCACTGTTTTTACCCCAAAATAACCTTGTAAAACCAATTTTTGGAACTTTTATTTTTTTGAGATATTAAACGACCCTACATACATATAGCCATATGTGTCATTTGATGGGACATATATCAAAACAGATAATTTTAATAAATAATTCCCAAAAACTATGATTTTCAATCATTTTTCACTGTTTTTACCCCCAAATATCCTGTTAAAACCATTTTATTAGAACTTTTTTATTTGAGATACTAAATGACCCTACATGTAGTCATATATGTCATTTGATGGGGCATATATCAAAACAGATAATTTTAATAAATAATTCCCAAAAATCTGTGATTTTCAATCATTTTTCACTATTATAACCCTAAAATGACCTTTTAAAACCATTTTATTTAGAACTTTTTTTTTGAGATATTAAATGACCCTACATATAGTCATATGTGTCATTTGATGGGACATATATCAAAACAGATAATTTTAATAAATAATTCCCAAAAATCTGTAATTTTCAATCATTTTTCACTGTTTTTACTTTAAAATAACCTTATAAAACCAATTTTTTGGAACTTTATTTTTTGAGATACTAAATGACTATATATATGTGTGTGTGTCATTTGATGGGACATATATCAAAACAGATAATTTTAATAAATAATTCCCAAAAATCTGTGATTTTCAATCATTTTCACTGTTTTTATCCCAAAATAACCTTGTAAAACCATTTTTTGGAACTTTGAATTTTTTTGAGCTATGAAATGAACATAGATAAATACATATGTGTCACTTGATTGAATGTATATCCAAACAAATAATTTCCAGAAATATGTGATTTTTGTCAAATTTTCATGTTTTAGCCCCTAAATGATGGTTTAAATGAGTTTTCTTTAAAATTGTACATCAAGTATCAAAATGTAGTTGAGCACTCTGCATTTTAAAAGTAAAATCATTTGATTCTGACACAGGGCCATTTTTCACCCTTCATGGTCCTACTCCTTTGTGGCACTTCACCCGTAGGTATTCAGTGCTAGCAAAAATACTGTATACTTGAAAATTTTCGCCCCCTGGTTTGCCCATTTATGACAAAACACTTATTCACCCTGTCTTAATTTTGCCCTTTGTCACCAGTCTCTGGGATGTCATGAATTTCGAAGCTTCAGTTATTTAGCTTGAAAATCTCACCTTCATTTTAAATTTGCCCTTTCATCTGAGGGCAAAAAAATAAACCAAGAGTCAAAATATCCAGGCATACATTACTCTGTAATGCACGGTGGATGCATGTATCCTTGTTACCAGGTGAAGTTGTAAATTAACTGAAATCTTTTTCAGGTTTGTATGGACACTCGGCCGTTTACCACGAGAAAACGGAGACAATTTACATATTTGGAGGCATGTTGTATCAGGAGGAAAAATTTGTGGTGTCATCAGATCTTTTTGCTTTTGATGTTCAGAACAAAAGATGGAACCTGTTACAGGCGGAGAAAGGAAGCCAGGTAATAAATTCCAAGTCCTAATTCAATACGACTTCCAACAGGTGTTAAAAAAAACATGGATATTCAGACATTTTAAAATCTTTCAGCTGATCATGAAAAGTTATTTAACACCGTTCAAAATTCAAATTCAAATAAATAAAAAACCTTTTGCTAAATGACTTTAATATAGGAGTGACTAAAGTGTCTAATAGTCTTTTTTTTTTCTCTATTGTAGAAGGAAGCTCGTATATTTCACACCGCAGTAGATATGGGAGATTATATGATTGTTATTGGAGGTAGGACGGCCCATGGAGATCCGTCCTATGGAGTACTCGTGTACAGATACTTGTGTAATTACTGGCACAAATTTGCCCCTGGTGGTAAGTATAGGTCATAAAATATCAAAAAGTGCCTTTTCACATTTTAATGCCCCCGCCACTAGGCGAAAGGGGCATTTAAAAGTGTGACTGACTGTTTGTCCGTCTGAATTTTACCTGTGCACTCTAACTTTAGTTTGCCTCTTCCAAATTTTATGAAACTTGTATACAGTGGTGAGATCCTCAAGATGTATCTGGGAGTTGGAATTTGGGCTGTGAGTCATTTACTGTTCTAGAGTTATGCCCCTTTTTAACTTGGAAAATTGCAAACAATTCTCTTTCCTTGCCCATATCGGATGCTCTCGAAAAGTATTTTCATGATTTACAAGCCAGCTATTACTGTCCTCAGACACATTCTTTTGTTTTTTCCTAATTTTTCCTTCACATCTTTTTAAGACAGACTTTTCATGCAATAAGAAATGGCTTCACAATATTTTTTTTTTTTTAAATTATATGAAATATATAGTAAAAATAATAGTGTCTGAGTACTTTCTGCACATCTCTGTAAATATGTTTGGAATACATTCCCACATTTGACAATACTGATATTTCACCTATTTATATCTACTACTCTAAACAGATACAGTTTTTGACAGTACTAGTACAGGTGACTCTCAATATCTCAAAGTCCACGGGACCTTTATGGCATTGACTTCTTGTAAATTCTACAATAATTACTCAAACTTTGAAGTTTGATAGTGAAATATAAAGGAATATATAAATTGGGACTTTGAATTGACCTGGAGGTTTCAAGAACTTCGAGGTGTCAACATTCGAGAGATTGAGAGTTAATTTACTTAATTTAAGAAAGAAAAAAAATCACGACCTTTTATAAAACTTTGAGGTTTCGACGTTCATGCCATCAAGAGTCGACTGTATATCACTATTATTTTCTGCAAGATCCCGTAGTAATTAATTGAACCAGGTGCCATTGTTGTTGACTTTACTGATATTTCTCTATTATTTTCTACAAATACAGTCTACACTAGATCCCTTAGTTGTTTACTGTCACCAAGTGGCATTGTTGTTGACTTTACTGATATTTCTCTATTATTTTCTACAGATACAGTCTACACTAGATCCCTTAGTAGTTTACTGTCACCAAGTGGCATTGTTGTTGACTTTACTGATATTTCTCTATTATTTTCTGCAGATACAGTCTACACTAGATCCCTTAGTGGTTTACTGTCACCAAGCGCCATTGTTGTAGATGACCGTATCTTTCTGGTCGGGGGATTTGATGGCATATCACACGGTGAAGTAGTTCGTCTTGACCTTCCATCTGACGTTTGCAATTTGATTGGAGATGCCTTTCAGTGTGTCAATGCGACAGGATGTTCTGCTTGTGTCAGTGTGGAGCCCCACAAGAACCAGACTTTCTGTTTCACAAACAACAAGCCTAAACCAGAAAGGTAAAATTTGTTAGATTATTTATTTTACCAGGTACCATAGAAAAACCATGGAAAGACTTCAATGCAAAATTTATACCTATAGCAATCAAACAAAAACAAGATTTTTATCTAATTGATGTCTTACGCCAAAATTAACTAGTTATATAGTGACAGTCAGTATGTAATGATTTATGAGGAGAGCTCCTGGTTTTAATGTCCGCAGAAAGAGACCATCATCCTCTCGCAAGTATTATGCGTGCAACTTTCGAACAAAATCAGCTTGGGTTCCAGCGTTGCTCGAACCGACGCTGACTAGAGGTGAGAGAACTTAAGATATAAATTGATTTTTAGTTTTTTGACTGTTTAAGGAACTGGTTTGGGGGAAGGGGGGTATGTCATTCACTTTGCATGCAGAAGATTTCAGTTCAAATCCATGTCATACCCATGACCTCTTTAACTCATACACCCTTGAAGACACCTTTGGACTGGTCTGTGCCATTTATTTTCAGTAGACTCCATTATTTTCAAGGGTAGATGGGTTAAATCAGATAGTAAATACTCTTTCAACAAACCCTTGTTGTATACAGCATTCCAAAGTTTTGTATAATCATATGGAAAGTTATTCTTAGTAATAAAAGTATATTGTGTAGTAAATTGTATAGCTTTGTGGTATTACTTCAAAATGTGATGTTGTGATTTTAAATTCATAGTAGAACTTTGAAAAATTTGAGAAAATGTTGGAAATTGTTGTAGTAAAAATGTGCTGATGGAAGCCTGTAATTTGAAGATCTCTAATTCTCTTTACAGCTGTAACCGTGGTAAGGGATTAGATCTGAGTGGTGTAATGTGCAGCCTTCAGTGGCACCAAGAACAGATATGTGCTCGCTACCAGAACTGTCACTCCTGCCTAGCATCCTATCCTTATTTCTCGCCAGAAGTGCGGGTTTGTATTAAGTTTCAGTCTTGTAGCAATTGTATTTTGTAATTTTTTTGGCCAAGTCCGTCTGCTTTAATCTTGGTCCGTTTATTAAAAAAAGGAAAATGTTCCTGTAGACCACCAAATATTTTTCTTATTAGCCGGTAACTAAGTAACAACATGTCGTAGTGGTGAATGTAGCACATTAAAAAACCCTCTTAATATTATTATATAGCACATGCCAGCATTAGGTATAATTTAAAAAAAATAATGCAGTGAAACCTGTAATGAAAAACTACCTGTCATGAGAGACCACTTGTCATAATAAACCACCTGTCATGAGAGACCACTTGTCATGAGAGGCCACCTGTCATGAGAGGTCACCTGTGGGACCACTTCAGGAGAGACCACCTGTCGTGAGAGACCACCTTTCATGAGAGACCATTTGTCATGAGAGATCACCTGTCATGAGAGGTCACCTGTGGGACCACTTCATGAGAGACCACCTGTCATGAGAGACCACCTTTCATGAGAGACCACTTGTCATGAGAGACCACATGTCATGAGAGGCCACCTGTGGGACCACAGTTATAAGAGACCACCTGTCATGAGAGACCACCTATCATGAAAGACCACTTGTCATGAGAGACCACCTGTCATGAGAGGTCACCTGTGGGACCTCTGTCATAAGAGACCACAAGTCATTAGAGGCCACCTGTCATAATAGACCACCAGTCATTAGAGGCCAACTGTCATAAGAAACCACCAGTCATGAGAGACCACCTGTCTAGAGAGACAACCTGTCGCGAAAGACCTTGGCCTGGCACCATTAAACTTAAGGATTACTTAAGTCTAAAAATTTTACTCAACTTTGTCTAATCAAGAAATCTGATGGGCTGAACAGGCCAAGTTGAGAATATTCTCAGACTTGAGTAAATTCTCAAGTTTTTTGGGTGCCAGGCCTTGTCTTGATAGACCACTGATATAATTGATTCACCACCTACGGCTACCGTGATAGACCACCAGTCTTGAAAGACCACTATTTTAAAATCTGTTGGTTAAACAATTCTTTTATAATGGCCTTTCTTGAGACCACCTCTTTTAATAGGCACCGCATTTCCATTACAAATGGGATGGTGTCTCAATACAGACTCCACTGTATAACAAACATAATTATGAGCTTAAAATTTTGACTGGGAATTTTTCTCTTTCAGACATGTCAGTGGTGCAGCAACTGTGGGAAATGTATCAGCAAGAAGGACGACTGTCAATCATTAAAGAGTTGTACAGGGACGGCACTTTCCATGGCCAATGATTTCACGGGAGAGGAGAATTACTGTCTTGAGGCCTGTATGGCGTCAGACTGCGAACGATGTCAGAACAGTGGAAATTGCATCTGGATAAATTGCTTCAATAACTCGGGTATGTCATCTGATTTTTAAACTTTATTCATTTTCACAACAATTAAAAAACAAATTATGTCAACTTATATAAATGTCTCTTGTTGGCTCTGATGTTGGTGTAAGGGGGTCCCTGCTGTGGGAGGAAACTGGGGTACCCAGAGAAAAACCTACGTGTCCAACTTGGCTACCGCCGCAACATCTTATATTCCTTTGTCCAATCCAAGGATCAAATCGAGGTAGCATTGGTGAGTAGTGAGTGACTACCCGGATACCCTTTATGTGATTTTTAGGTCAGTTGTGCCAAAAGGATGAACTATTATATGTTGCCAACTGTTCTCTTGCAGTTTGTATTGTGTGTAAGCATTTCCAACTACTCCACATATACCAAAAGAGTGAACTCTTCGAAAATTTGCTATGTATCAACATATACAACAGAAGGCGTCGGGAATTGTCAATTTCATTGCCACTTGCTGCGGTGATTTGTAGGTATTGAAATGGCAAGGATTTGGGTGCCCAGTAAAGCACTTTGAACCATATATAACCACTGGAGATTTCGACTCCAGAAGCAAAATTTCTCAATTTTGATATGTTTGAGTATATACTGGCCGGAGATCTCGACTCCAGAAGTAAAATTTCTCAATTTTGATATATTTAAGAATATACTGGCAGGTATTCTATTCTCACCGCATGCACGGTCATTTGAAGAAAAAAATTTACTTTTGTTCAATGTGTTTGTACAAAATATTAGTAACATACCACCTCAGTGGTAGAGTGCTGGACTCGCAAGCAGAAGATTAAGGGTTCAATTCCCAGTATTGTGCCATACTTTAAAATGTGATATTGATTGTTTCTTGGCCAAGTGCTGGATATATAATGTGAAATCCACCAGTCTTTAAGATGAGACTTAAAACCGAGGTCCTGTGTCAAGGAATGCATGGTACATAAAAGAACCCTCACTGCATTGGTGTCAGTCCATAGCACAGGTCAACATTTGTACCACTTCTTATGAAGCTGGTGAAGTCTCGGTGTCAGCGTAAAATTTTCGGTGGGATGTAAAATACAGGGTTAGCACAGACCTTGAAATGTGCTTGAATATAGAGTTAGTCCTTGAAAAGTGCTTGAAAACAAAAATACCTTTGAAAAGTGCTTGAATTTAATGCAAAATGCTTGATTTATTTCATTAGAGTGCTTGAAGTCTACTTATGGCATGCTATACATCAATAAAGAAAGACTATTAAATAAGAAAAAATAGCTTGATCATACAGACCCTTCACCTAGTATAATACAATTTGAGTAAAGCATTTTTGTGATGCTGTACTGCTGGATCTCTGAAGTGCGTAGTGGAACTCTAAGTAGTTTTTTGAGGACCGCCATTGAAATGTGAGAGAACTTTGCTGTCAGTGTTTCTTTTTTACTTTGTTTTTGGCTTGCAAGGTCATGATAGCTTAAACATACACATTGAAAAGTGCTTGAAAATACTATGAAAAGTCCTGGAAAAGTGCTTGAAAAATATTTTCCATTGGCTGTATCAACCATGAAACATGTCAAGTAAAATAAAAGTCACAGAACCAAAACATAGTCCTGGCTTGAATTATTATGTGTAGAGTTTAAGAGATAATAAGAATTGTAAATGTGATTCTGTTTGACCTTGAAATTATCTTCAGATTGGTTGGGCTATATTTGTTTAAAATCGAAGTGCAATCCAGTTTTAATCATTTTATATAAGAAATGTTCCCTCCCTGAAATCCATTGCATTCTCCTTGGCAATAGTGACAATAGCCCAGTCTATCTGTGTCTGTTGCAGTCAATCAATTTGAGGTATGAGATTTTTCTGTCTTGCAGATGGAATGAACAACAAAGTGATTGACACCAACCCAATTTATCATTGGAATTGTTTCCATGAAACCTCGTTTGCAGAGAAGCATTTTAGTCAGGAATCATGTCCAAAGAAGTGTTACCAGCACACAAACTGTAAACAGTGTCTGGCTTCAAAAGGCAGCGAGGGCGGAGCAAACGAGTGTTATTGGAGTTCACACTTAAAAGAGGTAAAAATATTCTATCGTCCATTAGGTAATGTATACCTGGAAATTTTAGCCCCTTTACGACAGAAAACATTCACTCGTCTTAAATTAACCCTTAATCACAAAAGTCTAACGAATGGCATATATGCTTGTGCTTCAGTTATTTAACATCAAAAATTTTGCTTTCATTTAAAGTTCTCCTTCTCATGTAATGTCCAAAATCAAACAGGAGTGAAGATTTCCAGATATACTCTATGTATTGAAATACCATGCATTGGTTAAATTCTCTCTTGATAATGTTGAATGAAGACATTCATTTTTCGTTATCATATCACTTGTTTCTTTATTTTACCTTACGGATCTCTCTATTTCTTAGATGGGTATATATTGTTATCTGTTTTCACTCCAATTACATTTAGAGTTTTTACACAGACAACTGCAAACTGAAAATCTAGAATTATTCACGTAACTTTATTTTCGCGAAATAATATTTTTTATTTGCGAATGATATTTTTCACCATTTTGAATGCCCATTTTTTTTATACTTTTATTGTACTTCATTACAAAAGTTGTCCTCCATTCACTCTTGTTCTGAAGTGAACTCAAAATAAATATCAACCGTTTTCTAGAACTTATCATTTTATTTTATGTTCATTGGCCAAAATCAAGTCAAAGAACACTGCGTTGTGCCTTTCAGTTTCACTTTCAGTATCAGGTTAGAAAATTGAGGGAGAATTTTATTTCCGTGAGTGAGAGCTGTCATGAAATTACCCATAAATAAAATTCTCACAAATAAAACTGGATTTAAAGAAATCAAAACAACAGAAGTGAAAGTGGAGCTTGATGTTGTTCCTTACACAGTGTTTTACAGGGGTGATACGGAAATATATTGGGTCCATGAAAAAAAGCGAGGCCAATACAACAATTTTTCAGGGACCCAATATATTTCTGTATCACCCCTGTAAAACACTACATAATGAATTTATCCCACCGATGGCCCGCTTTTTGTTGCTTCTTAAAGTATTTTTTTAATGCAGCTCCATTCTAACCTTAGTAATTTTTTTTTTGCTGCGTGAATCAAACCTGTCTGCCATGTTTGTTTACATCTCTTATCTGCTAAAAGTGACGTCACCCATGAGGGGCTCTGCACGGGTGATATCAAAACTAATATCAGGTTGATCGGTAACCTGGTACAAGAATATGCTGTATCCTTCAAAACCAATCAAATTCCAAGTATTTTGCCTAAGGTGGGATAAACTGCTGTATATGGTCATTATGGTGACTTTGGGCCCAGTGTACCCTGGGAATACCAATATGTCTTATTATTGACTTCTAAATTATATTCTAGTATGTAGTGAATTGGCTTCTTAGCATTTCTTTCTATTTTTTTTTTAACAGTGCATGCCCCCAGCATATGTTCCTCTTCACTGTTCTGGTGGAGAGTGCGGGATGGTGCTGCGTAAGAAACATGTGGAGGATGTGGAGAAATGTCCTATTCCATGCACGGAATATTTTGTTTGCTCCAAATGTATAAAGGCGCCAGGATGTGGCTGGTGTGCTTACGTTGGACGTAACGGGGAGGGAGTATGTATGGATGGAGGCATTGACGGCCCTGTAGGTGATGGATCCTGTGCTCCAGGAAATATAACTCCAAATGGCGGATTTATTGGTTGTACGTATCGACAATTAGAAATCATTTTGTTCTTTTTTTTACATCACTTCATTTTCTTGTGTGTACTGTAATGGGGTTTAATTCAGGGGTTACATTTTTCATGTTTCGCTCTTTTCTGACACTGTCATTGTGTTTTTAATTCATAACTTTTGAGCAACTTAAAATAATGTAAGAATCTGTAAAAGTCACGGTAATATATTGAAAACATGTATATATATTTATATGTAGTGGAATCTTGACATCTCAAAACTTCTGAGACTGTCCCCATTACTTCAAGATATCCGGAATTCGAAATAACCAAAATTTTTAATTGATACAATTTCTTTCCATAATAATTGGGACCAGCCTTTCAATTTTGACATATCCAAAATTTCGACTTGCCTGATTTTGACATAATGAGACTCCTCTGTATTTAAATATATATATATATATATATATATATATATATATATATATATATATATATATATATATATATATATATACATATATATATATATATTTATATATATACAGTCAAACTTGTATATAAAGACCGCTCAGGGGAAATTACAAAAACGGTCTTTATAGACAGGTGGTCTTTATATAAAGGGTCACATCAGATATTATGAAATCCAAGGTATCAGAGATGACTTTCATTATTTCCAACTACATATTTCTTCCATGGTTAGATGCTTCATTTAGTAATTAAATCTATATTGTATTTATTTACTAAAGGGATGTTCCTAACTCCAGGGTCTGGAAAGTATTCATTTTTTAAAAAAATTCCAAATTGGGAATTTTTGTATCTTTTTGGGAAAATACAAGCCATTTTTGAATTGGGAAGGGTCCTGTAACCATACCAAGAATAGTCATAGAAAATCCCTGTACCTAATGCATGTATAACATGTAAATAATGAAAAATAAAATAACAATGAAATAATTCAATGTTTTAAATAATTTAAATTAATTTATGATGTAATTGAATTATATACATGTACATCGAGGATACGGCACATTATTTAAACTGAAACAAATATCTAAAATGTGCTCAAAGTCGGTGGTCTGTGTTGTTAAGTCACACAGAAGTGTAAGAATATACAATGTACAGAAAGATGTAGACAGTTGAATTTTATTTAATTATCATTTTATTAGACGTAATCCAATGCTACGAGCGCCGGTGATTTTACCCTTTGGATTGAGATGTTGACTTGCTAATCAAGTGATGTTCGATTAGTTACAGCATTCCACAATACAAGAAAACAAATCATCAATCGTTCAGCGATGATATTTAGATGCTCCTGTTTGTAAAGACACCTTGTCACAAAGTTTGTCCTTTCTGATTTTTTTCTTTTAAGTCTTAGTCTTTCGCCGATTAAGTAATCATCACCGGAAACTTTGGTCATTAACTGATGATCGAAAACAAAACATCAATCAGTCAGCGATGATTGTTAGTTCCTGGTTGTAAAAACACCGTCATAAAGCACGTCCGAGTGCCTAATTACTACCTGGGGCGTTAATTGACGCCTCCTATTGTGTTGTAACTGTCAAAGCATCGTGTATTGCGCCATGTTGTTTATTAGATCTCGAATTGTCTCGCGAGAATTATCTACGAGTTATCTCCCTTCCATGAGTAGTAAGTATATAAGCAGTCACTATACGCAAGTAGGACAACTACTGGCGGACAAAATACACCGTCGCCGGTCGCGTAAAGCAGGTGGTCGCTATATAGGGGGCAGATATATAGAAATTCTCAAGGGGCAGTCCAAATACGGTCGTTATGGACAGGAAGTCGTAATATGAGGGGGGTCGCTAGGGCAAGTTTGACTGTATATATATATATACTGGTATATGTATATGTGTATATATTAGTAAAAAATTACTTCTGGTTCTCAGACACTGCCGCGCGCAAAAAGAAATTGCCAATAAAATCATTTTATTCACATTTCATAAAAAAAATCACCGCCGTGCGGCAAGTAAAAATGTAAGTCATTTCAAAAGGCTTAAGTTTCGAAAATGATGCATTTCCTTCTATTTGTAGTTCAAAATGCATTTCTAAAACCCAATTAGAAACTAAAATAATTATTTTATTGACAATTCAACATGTAAATCTTTACCTCATGCCCGAAAATATCACAGAACACATTGTGTGTTTTCTGCTGTTGCTTGCAGTTTATGGAGGAAGAGGAAGTTGAGTTTTAAATGAAAGAAACGATACCAAACGGAATTTAATTTCAGGATGTGTTAATATGATGATACATGTAACACTATATAGTGTATAAAAGTTTTAAAATCTGAATTAAATGTAAGTGAATGATCAAAAGTAAAATTAGTTACTGTAAATAAAAGTTTTAATGAAATACATAAAAATGAAATTTTTGGAATTTGTATTGATTTTTAGACACATAGTAGTTACAATTTGAACAGCTTTGTAAAATAGTAATGATAATGATTGATGATAATTATAATGAATTATAATTAATTTTCTTGTAGTTTCAAAACATTTTTATATTTTGATAAATATATAATCTTTAAGCTATTTTATATTTTTATTGATATTTCAGTTTTAAAACCAAGTGAACATGTCAATCACACAACTTTTTGTTACAATTTATTGAAGGTCTCAATAAAAGACATTTTTTGTTACATAAAGTCTTCTTATTTTCTTGCCTTCAAGATATGTAAACAATAAGTTGGAAACAAAAAATAAAAATAAGATACCTACCTACCTTGCCCATTTTGGAAGGCTAATTGTCTGAGAACCAGAATGTTTTTTACATGGCCGTGAAGACTTATTCATTTTTTCTTAAATTCACCGATTTGTCATCAAATGTAAACTCCACAGTATAGTATAGTTAATGTTGGACCAACACCACAGTATAGTATAGTTAATGTTGGACCAACACCACAGTATAGTATAGTTAATGTTGGACCAACACCACAGTATAGTATAGTTAATGTTGGACCAACACCACAGTATAGTATAGTTAATGTTGGACCAACACCACAGTATAGTATAGTTAATGTTGGACCAACACCACAGTATAGTATAGTTAATGTTGGACCAACACCACAGTATAGTATAGTTAATGTTGGACCAACACCACAGTATAGTATAGTTAATGTTGGACCAACACCACAGTATAGAAGGGGTATAGTTAATGTTGTCCCAACACCACAGTATAGTATAGTTAATGTTGGACCAACACCACAGTATGGTATAGTTAATGTTGGACCAACACCATAGTATAGTATAGTTAATGTTGGACCAACACCACAGTATAGTATAGTTAATGTTGGACCAACACCACAGTATAGTATAGTTAATGTTGGACCAACACCACAGTATAGTATAGTTAATGTTGGACCAACACCACAGTATAGTATAGTTAATGTTGGAGTTAATGTTGGACCAACACCACAGTATAGTATAGTTAATGTTGTCCCAACACCACAGTATAGTATAGTTAATGTTGGACCAACGCCACAGTATGGTATAGTTAATGTTGGACCAACACCACAGTATAGTATAGTTAATGTTGTCCCAACACCACAGTATAGTATAGTTAATGTTGGACCAACACCACAGTATAGTATAGTCAATGTTGGACCAACACCACAGTATAGTATAGTTAATGTTGGACCAACACCACAGTATAGTATAGTTAATGTTGGAGTTAATGTTGGACCAACACCACAGTATAGTATAGTTAATGTTGTCCCAACGCCACAGTATAGTATAGTTAATGTTGTCCCAACACCACAGTATAGTATAGTTAATGTTGTCCCAACGCCACAGTATAGTATAGTTAATGTTGGACAAATTAAAAAGTCACAAAATGATCTCTATTTGCTAAATCAAGGGATTTTCCACACTCTTTTGGAAATGGGGCCTTATTTTGACCCCCCTATGATAGGATGGAAAATCCCTAAAATCTGTCTACGCAATCCATGAATAGATAAAAGTGACTCACAATAGTTTTAATGTTATATGGTAGATTTCCGAAAAATCAGATTGTTAAGGAAATGATTTTGTATTGTGATTTATTTTACGACAATATCAACAATGTCAACTATATGTCAAAATTTTTAATTTTCAATAAAATCTTCATTTAACTGACTTTCAAACTTAGATTGTGTACCCAGATGTACTTGGGGGGGTGGGGGGGGGGGTGGGCTGACCTAAAATTTGTAATATTTACAGTTGACACTGAGAAAGTTTTTATACAGAATTCCCAGTTAAGACGTATGTCTTCGATTACATTGTGATGTGATTTTTAGCATATTTCATGTCTGGAATACATTTCAAATTTTTTCAGTTCCATATTATTCAAGTTTAATGCCGTGGCCGGACACATCCCCTACTTGGGCTTACACACAATGTCCTCCGGAAAATGAGTGTGAGAACACCCATCACACGTGTAACAATGAGAGCCAGGACTGTATTGATCTTCTGTTTGGTTACAACTGTACTTGTAAACAAGGCTACATTCAGAAGGAGGGGTGAGTCCCTGGCCTGGTACAATAAAATTTGAGAATTACCTCTAAGTCTAAAAATTTGACTCAGCTTTGGCAAATCCTGAAATCTGATAGGCTGAGCTTGAAATCTGACTGGCTGAGCAGGCCAAGTTGAGAATATTTACAGACTTGAGTAAATTCTTAAGTTTTATGGTGCTGGCAGGCCCAGATTTTAATGTAATTGAGAGAATGTGAATATGTGACATCGAGAAATGACGCTTGTTTGTTCTTTCAAGTTCGACCAGTTATGTCATTGATGATCAGTAAATGTCAACAGGACTGAAATAATGTTATAATAATGTTATGAATAAGTATATCACAGTTATAAATATTTTCAGAATGTTTAATCAGTTGGTTTGTAAGACACATTTGCTTGTGTTTGTTTATATGTGTGTATGTTTGTGTGTATGTGTGTGTGTGTTTGTATGTGTGTGTGTGTGTGTTTGTATGTGTGTGTATGTGTGTGTGTGTGTGTGTTTGTATGTGTGCGTGTGCGCGTGCGCGTGTGTGTGTGTGTCGTCAATATGAAGGTCCTGGTTCAATCCCCAGTTGTGCCAAATTTTCAGAGGTGAATTTTCATCTCTTGTCACACAGTTCTATGCCTTGATAGAGGGTAAATGGTCTCGGATGTGCAAGTTGATTACCTTCATTAGATTGTACAAGTGTAGTGGCACTTAAAAACCATTGAAAATACAGACCACTCAAGCAAGGACATAAACACATACACGCTTAACATCTCTCTCCATGCGTCACAGTGACGAATGGCAAGGGGTTTAAGTAGTCATACCCTTCATTAAATCAAGTTCAAGCAAGTGTGTGTTTGTATGTGGGTCTGTTTTTGTGTGTGTGTCTTTGTATGTGCATCTGTTTTTGTGTGTGTTTGTATGTGCGTCTGTTTTGATGTTTGTATGTGAGTCTGTTTTGATGTTTGTATGTGCGTCTGTTTTGATGTTTGTATGTGCGTCTGTTTTGATGTTTGTATGTGCGTCTGTTTTGATGTTTGTATGTGCGTCTGTTTTGATGTTTGTATGTGCGTCTGTTTTGATGTTTGTATGTGCGTC
Source organism: Atrina japonica (assembly GCA_030159075.1). Taxonomy (NCBI): domain Eukaryota; kingdom Metazoa; phylum Mollusca; class Bivalvia; order Pterioida; family Pinnidae; genus Atrina; species Atrina japonica. The sequence goes on along the minus strand of BROG01000904.1, from coordinate 203,167 downwards.
TGTTTTGATGTTTGTATGTGCGTCTGTTTTGATGTTTGTATGTGCGTCTGTTTTGATGTTTGTATGTGCATCTGTTTTGATGTTTGTATGTGAGTCTGTTTTTGTGTGTGTTTCTTTGTATGTGCATCTGTATTTATGTGTGTGTTTGTATGTGCGTCTGTTTTGATGTTTGTATGTGGGTCTGTTTGTGTGTGTGTGTGTGTTTGTATGTGGGTCTGTTTTTGTGTTTGTGTGTGTATGTGCATCTGTTTTTGTGTCTTTGTATGCGCGTCTGTTTTTATATTTGTATGTGCGTCTGTTTTCGTGTGTGCATGTGTTTGTATGTGGATCTGTTTTTATGTTTGTGTGTGTGTATGTGCGTCTGTTTTCGTGTGTGCATGTGTTTGTATGTGCATCTGTTTTTTGTGTGTGTGTTTGTATGTGCATCTGTTTTTTGTGGTTGTTTGTATGTGCATCTGTTTTTTGTGTGTGTTTGTATGTGCATCAGTGTCCTGGAAATTTTTGCTCCCGTTAATTTTTGAAGGGCAAATTTAAAATGAAAGTGACATTTTCAAGCTCCGACATACATGCAATCCACGAGACAATTGTGATTTAGGGTGTATTTAAGACAACCCGAAAACGCTTTGTTTCGTAAGAGAGCGAAGTTAACCAGGAGTGAAAATTTGCAGGCATACAGCAAATAATGTTTTTTATATTTGGTGATAATCATTAACGTTTTGTTTTGACAGAGAGCACATGTGCACTCCACACTGTCACAAGAAATGTGAGCACGGAAAATGTGTCCGCCCTGATATTTGTAAGTGTGACTTTGGTTATGTTGGACCACAGTGCTCAGTGCAGTGCCAATGCCATGGCAACAGTGAGTGTCTCAGCGAGGAACAATTGGATTACTGTGTCAACTGTGTAAACAACACACAGGTAAGTTCCAAATGTAATAAATGGCAGTGACTCAGGTAATGTACAGTCTGACCCAATTGATATGAACTTAGATAGTACAAAAATTCATTTACAACGAATACAATTCATTTCTCTAAAAAATGTTACTGTACGTGTACTTCTTTTAGCGTTATTCTAATATTAGCGTCTTTTGCGATAAAGTCATTGCGCTAATTTAAGTGCAGTGCTAAAAATTTCTCCATCCTGTCATTCTGCAAACATGATAAAACTAATAACATTTATACTACAAAATAATATCTATCATGTGCATAGTCGTAATAGCGTGAATTCAAGTTTGCGCTAATAAGTCTGCACTTCTTCAGAGCGCTCAAATATGAGCGGGCTAATTTAAATACACATCCAGTATTCATTATTCATATAAAATTTACCCGCTGACTACAAATCGGTTACTAGGAAACCCCTGGTAATATACAATGGTGTTAGTGTCCCCAGAGCATTATTTGTGTAGTTTTAAACCCACATAATAAGAAGCCATCAAGTGCATACCAATCAGAGTCGGTGAAATGTAACATTGATCAGTTTTGACTGCTAATGTCGCATGCCGACACTTGGAAGACCAATAGAACTGAATAATCATAGGTGCAAACTGAGATTTGTGTACATCAAAACATAGACATGTATAGGACTACCAAGGTGAATTGACTCGTGTTTCCAAACACAGCGAGTCTAAATCAAATCATAACAGGGGTGACAAGTTACTTATCTTTTCAAAAGTATTAGAGATTCAGTAATGCATGGAGTCCGTGCAAGGCAACATGCTTTACCTGTACATCCTATTTTTTGGAAAGTAGACTGTATTGTTTTGGTTTCTGACTGAACCAGGATGTGCCATTTTATCTTGGTAGATCTATACATAGTATACTTTGATGACTTATGTTATGTACACTGTGTATGCATGTCCACTCACAGAAACATAAACCCACATAGTACTGATCCCCAGGAATATGTAACATCCGGGTTGGACTGTATATAGGAAGGATCTGAGTGAAGTAATGGGATCGATTCATGTACCACATGATAACTGATAACGTTTGTGCAGTACTAGTATCTAGTAGTTTTGAAGGAATGTCACTCTATGTATATAATCTTCCTGCTGAAATGTAGCTAGCGTCATTCCATCAGTAATAGAAAAAATAGTGTGGCACAAACGTTATTGGGTATTATGTGGAACATGCATTAGTCCCATTGCAAAATTTATTTAGGCAATGTTATTTTAATAATCTTTGAAGTGTATGATTTTAAAACAAGTTAACTTCCTGTGTTGAAATTTTTATGCAAAAGATTTGTGGATGGTTTGACAGTCGGTCTTCATTTATATTTCTCTGCTGGATGTTGCCATAGTGATATCAATAGAAGGCAGCCCATCTGTCTTTACATTCAGTACATACTGTCTTCATGGCCAAATGAATAGTGTATCATACTGTGTATACAACACCCCTTGTCGCAAAAACCAATCTCTGATCGCTCCTGTTTTCTGATTTGTCATGTTTATGGTCTAACGCAGTTGTTATTTTCCACATTTATCAGGGCAAACAGTGTCAGGAATGTAAACCATTATTTGTCGGAGAACCCAGAAGGAACGAGCGTTGTGTTCCATGTTCCGAGTATTGTAACAATCACACAGATGTCTGTACCTCAATAGTGGACTACAGCAACAGCACTCATAGTTTCTCTGCAGTAAGTTTATCTTCTTGTTATGAACTGATTTTCCCCTAAAGACACAGTTGAACTGGTCTAAGTCATTGATTTAAAGAAGAGTCAATTGTTTTTCAGGGGTTGATGAGGTAAATGAATCTGATATTTGTATCGCAGAACCATTGAAGGTCGAGTATGTGAGCTCCGTTAGATGTTGCTGATGGCTTTGTTGTCAGGACAACTGGAGAATGACTGGATCTTTTTAATGCAGATAATCAAACAATGTGAAATTCTGTTATTAAATGATATATTGGATGGAGTCAAAAGGGGTTAATACTTATGGAGACTTCGTTTGGGAGACTCCATTACAGCATCCTGTTACAATAATTTTTTCTTTATCCATTCTTATTTATCAGAAGTATAACTTTATCTTTACATATTCAGTTCAAGATTTTCATTGTTTTCAAAATGTTTGACAAAAGCCTGATATTAATGTCATTATTGATTCACGATTTTCCAGTCGGAATCAAAGGGTCCAGAGCCAGGAAAGGCGATGTGTAGAAACTGTAAGCACAATACAATGGGACAGAAATGTGACAAGTGCAAGGACGGATACTTCCGAGTTCTTAAAGAAGGAAAGACAAAAACTGACGCATGTATAAAGTAAGTCACCATTTATTATATTGCCACTGGACTGATATAATCTTAGTCACAGTTTATTACATTGATGCTGGACTGATATAATCTTAGTCACAGTTTATTACATTGACACTGGACTGATATAATCTTAGTCACAGTTTATTACATTGACACTGGACTGATATAATCTTAGTCACAGTTTATTACATTGACACATGACTGATATAATCTTAGTCACAGTTTATTACATTGACACATGACTGATATAATCTTAGTCACAGTTTATTACATTGACACTGGACTGATATAATCTTAAGTCACAGTTTATTACATTGTCACTGGACTGATATAATCTTAAGTCACAGTTTATAACATTGACACTGGACTGATATAATCTTAAGTCACAGTTTATAACATTGACACTGGACTGATATAATCTTAAGTCAGTTTACTACATTGCCTCTGGACTGATATAATCTTAGTCACAGTTTATTACATTTCCTCTGGACTGATATAATTTTATTCACAGTTTATGATATTGACACATGACTGATATAATCTTATTAACAGTTTTATTACATAGCCACTGAACTTATATAATCTAAGTCACGTACAAGACTACATGCAGTGGTCCAGAGGATGGATGCTATGTCTGTATATTTTGTTAGTATGGTGAGATGGTTCAAAGTATTGTCCACTTTATATAACCTGACAGGGAGGAGTCCCCAAGGACAAGTTTAAATTTTAGGTAGATCAGCATAATAACATTGAAATTTATACTGGCAGAGTAGCCATCCCTACTTGTCACCATACCTAGGGGCATCCAGTGGGGTATGGGATACATTTCCTGTGAAGCCTGAGCAGAACAATGTGCATGATTATCAACACGTTTTTGGGCCTCTGTGGCCGAGTGGTTAGAGCAGCACACTTTGAACCATGAAGTCTCTCATTTCTGGTCAGTGCAGGTTTGAGCCCTGCTGGAACCTAAGCTGATATTTCTGAGAAACTTTGCAAGTTTACATGTGGAAGTACAGTGGTCTCTTCCCGGGTACATTGAAACCAGGTTCTCTCCTGCACCACTAAGAACTGGCCGCCACCATATAACATAAATTGTTGTGTGTGGTGTAGAATACTTCAAAATTTAAATATTCAAAAAATCAGAACAGTCAATCTGCCCCGCTAAGTTATGTGAATTGGACAATTTACACCTCTGACGTTGTCATGGTGATCATTATTAATGTGTTGCTGTTTTTTATGTTTTATACAGGTGTCAATGTCAAGGTCACAGTGATACCTGTAACTCTAACACAGGTGAAAATTGTCAGTGTAACAACAACACCGAGACTCGCTGTGGTGCACAGAACTCCGACAAAGACAACCAACTGAAATGCTGGCAACGGCAGGTGAGGAAAACTTTACTTTACCTTCATTGTCTATGAACTGTCGATATGATGTACTGTACAGGGGGGTTATTTTCACAGGTTATAATTTTCATGTTTTTCTCTCTCTCATGAAACAATCACAGTTTATTGAATATACAGATCAGGCTGGCATAAAATGACATCAGATCACCAAGACAGCCCATAATGTTTTACCAGGGTTCGCACAGACCTTGAAAAGTGCTTCAATATAGAGTTAGTCCTTGAAAAGTGCTTTAAAACAAGAAATACCTTTGAAAAGTGCTTGAATTTAATGCAGAATGCTTGATTTATTTCATCAAAATGCTTGAATTCTACCACTTGCATATTTATTCTTCACTGACTCCCTACAGTATTACAAAAGATAATTGTTCATACTAAATAACTGTGGTTAAAAATAGATATCAATGTTGTCTGTTTGAAGTCTGCATTAAATTGTAATTATGGCATTATTTTATCAATTTGACTGAAAATATGTTCATAAAAATTACCAATAATATTTCCAATGGGATATGATTGTGTCATATCGCAGGATTTTTTAAAAATAAAAATACACGCTTGTTCTGAAATTACTGTATAACTGGAAATGTTTGTCCATATTTATTTTTGCCTTTGTACAACAAAAATAATATTCGTCCAGTCTAGACTTTGCCCTGAGTCAACATAGTCTTACAGATAGCATAAATGTATAGGCAACAATTATTTAGCTTGAAAAATTTGTCTTTTTTAATCCGCCCTCGAATTTAAGGGTGAAATTGTTGGAATAACAAGGATCAAACAAGGTGTTTGTTTATCCAAGAGCAACTTAACTGAGTTAATCAGCATTGTTTTTTGACATCTCATTTCAGTGTTCAGAATGTAAGGAATATTTCTTGGGCAAACCTACCAATGGACACCACTGTTATAGACAGATGACAGTAGACAAGGAGTACTGTTTTGACCCTGATACTCAGAATGAGTGTAATCAAAATCCGGGCCCTCTACGACAGGGCAGAACGGTCTTCTTTGCGGTACAGCCCAAGTATCTAAATGTGGACATCAGGATTACGATAGATGTAACAATTGGAGGTAAGTATTGTGGTCTTTCTTTAACTCATCGACCCCTATAGACACGTGGACTCGCCCATTTCAAAGAATGGTTATGTCCACTTAATGTGAACTCATTTATTCCAAATAAATATATAAGGGACAAGAAAGCAAGTCCTTTGTGCTGAATTTGAAATTTTGAATCAGGCACCAGTTTTTTGAAACGTCCAAGGCCTAGGACTTGGTCTTAGGACCACACTAACGACTTGCAACCATCTTACAAAGGATTACAACTTGTGACTAACGCCCATATAAGGTCCTAACATTATGACTCAATGCAGAAGAAATGCCACACTCAGGGTATTTGTGTTGACTCCAGGAGAAATGCCACACTCGGGGTGTTTGTTTTGACTCAATGCAGGAGAAATGCCACACTCAAGGTGTTTGTTTTGACTCAATGCAGGAGAAATGCCTCACTTGGGGTATTTGTTTTGACTCAATGCAGAAGAAATGCATCACTCGGGGTGTTTGTGTTGACTCAGTGCAGAAGAAATGCATCACTCGGGGTATTTGTGTTGACTCAGTGCAGAAGAAATGCCACACTCGGGGTATTTGTGTTGACTCAATGCAGGAGAAATGCCACACTAGGGGTATTTGTGTTGACTCAATGCAGGAGAAATGCCACACTCGGGGTGTTTGTGTTGACTCAATGCAGGAGAAATGCCACACTCGAGGTGTTTGTGTTGACTCAATGCAGAAGAATTGCCACACTTGGAGTGTTTGTGTTGACTCAATGCAGAAGAAATGCCACACTCAGTGTATTTGTGTTGATTCAATGCAGGAGAAATGCCACACTCGAGGTGTTTGTGTTGACTCAATGCAGGAGAAATGCCACACTCGAGGTGTTTGTGTTGACTCAATGCAGGAGAAATGCCACACTCGGGGTGTTGTGTTGACTCAATGTAGGAGAAATGCCACACTCAGGGTGTTTGTGTTGAACTTATCTCGTCTTCTACAGATGATTCCTGTGTAGGATGGGAGGTGTGATTATAGGTTTTGTTTGCATTCATCAGTCTGTCACTGCTTGCAATTGTCTAGTGGTACAGTGTTCAACTCGCGGAAAGCATCTGGTTTATTTTCGGGTACTGGGTCATACCAAAAACTTTAAAAATGATAGTCATTGTTCTTTCGCCAAATGCTCGGCATACAAAGTGAAATTCCTGGATCTTTTGGGTGAGACCTAAAACTGAGGTCCTGTGTCACAGAAGGCACTTCTTATAAAAAAAATTTAAAAAAAGCTCACTGCATTGGTGTTAGTCAATAGCACAGGTCAAAATTTGTAGCACTTCACTTAAAGGCGGTGAAGTTTCCATATAAGTGAAAAATTCTATGCAGGATGTAAAACAACAATTAAATGAACAAAAATCAGTTTGTCCGTTGTGCCCCCAGTTTGTCTGGGTTAAAGTTTTTGATTTCCCTCCTTTCAATTGATAATGGTTTCACGGGTAGGGGACGTGTGTTGATTCCTTGATTTTTTTCCCCATTTATGTTGTATTTTACTATATTGAATTTTAATTTTTGTCTTTTACAGCTGTGGATGTATATTTTTCCTCCAATGAAAATACATTCATTGTCAATTTAAGGAAGTACAATGGAGTTCACGAGGTACAACTTGACCCCAATTTTTCTAATCCAGTTTGGACAAACCCTGACCATAGGAACAGAAAAAAGAGAAGCGTGCTAAATATAACTTCTGGAGAGACACATGACCTTCTAGAAATGATGGCGACCAATTTCCACACCTATCACACAGTAGAACGTACAAAAACAATCATCAAGTTCACCAAGGTTCAGTCACGACTTGTTGTTACATTGCCATTGGAATTACACGACTTGCGAACATCAAAGTTTTACATCATCATTAGTGGTATCGGTAATGCGGTGTCTGACGAAGCCTACGGGAATCTTTATTTCCGTCAAGATCAGCCGCACATTGATTTGTTCGTTTTCTTCTCTGTATTTTTCTCCAGTTTCTTCCTGTTTTTGGCGAAGTGTGTTCTACTTTGGAAGTTAAAACAGGCAGTAGATGCCCAGAGAAGTCGTCAACGACAACAGAAAGAAATGATGCATATGGCATCAAGACCTTTTGCCAAAGTGTTAGTGCTTTTTGAACCAGAACCAATCATTTATTCTTCTACTCCAGTGCCAAGGAGACGGAAGCTTCCCAAAGTTTCCATGAGAAATACACAAAATCTGGGGACAATGACTCCGGTAGAAACCACCTTGCCTCCGATTCTACAAAATCCAATTTATAGTCTCAAAGACTCACATTGCCCCTTTGATATTGTTCCCTTGGCAACAGAACCAACAGGGGACAATCTAGCATCCCTTAGAACTGTAGCTTTACAATTACCAGGAGGTAACAGTGCGCCCTCCAAATTGGGTCTAGCAACGGCCCTGACATTAATAAGTAGTAAAAATTCAACTTTAGGGCAAAAATCGAATATAAGACATAGATCAAATTACTCTAATTGTTAGCTTAGCTTTATAATTAGCTTTTACATAATATTCTTGTTTAATTGTGATAGTTTTTAATGAGCAAATGTGTTCAAATGCAGTCAATGGTATATGAGTGTGTGAGTTATATATATATATATATACACATATTGTTTGATCATGTTTACCCTATGTTATAGTCGATATCATGAACTGAGGTATGAATGATGTCTGTTTCATCCAACGTGTATGGAGTTTTTCTGTTTTTTTTTTTTTTTTTTTTTTTTTTTTTTTTTCTGTTTTTCATGTCATCCAGCTTTGGTGACACAAACTGCGACAGATATGTACGATGACCATGAGTAAGATCTCTTGCATCATTGGAAATGATGAGGTGAGATGACCAATGAAAATTCATGAATTGTAATTATTGAAGATGCAGATGTTATTGAGAAGTGCTGCAGGAATATTCGAAAAAATTTCGATTTTCACTCACCTTAACTTCGTAGAAGAGAGTTTATAGTAGCGTGTTGGCATCAGTGTCTGGTTAAGAGAATTAGTTCAGATCAGGCTGACCTACCTCTGCTGCTCGTACATCAACAAAACACTACACGACATATACATCTTGCGATTCTTATCACATGGTATGCTTCAGATGCTGGATTTTGTCCTGTTTTAGACTTGAGCTTTTTCTTATGCTGTGGTTTACTAATCAACCTCTGTGGTGGTATTTTGACTCTTCCAAATGAATGAATAGAATGGTCTACTGTCAATTTCAGGAGTGAGCAAGTTAAAATTACACATCAAATTATTGTTGAATTTCTATCCATACCATGCAATCCTGAATTCTGATGGTGGATTTTACCCTTCTCTGAAATGGTTGAGACCAAATGAGACTTTAGGGGTTGAAGAGTTAAGCAGATTGCTAGAGGTCAGGTTAATTAGGGGGATGTAGAACACTTTGGTGTGAGATGTGCTTGATAATTTGTTATTGATTTACAGACCTGTTATGTATTCTAACAATACTCAAAATCATATCATAAAATTGGTGAGGAAATTGTAAATACGGGAATGAAATATGCTTTTAAAAAACTCATTTTTTACTTATGTGCTATTGTAAATTTTTATCATCAGTATCAGTATTTTTTTCATATTATTCCCTATCAAATAAGGTAGATTTGATAGCATAGTTTGGGGGGAGGGGGGGAAGGGGTGTACGACAGAGATACAAAAATTTGATAAAAGTTACAAATTTCAATTAAAAACATGGGAGACATCTTATCAAACTACTTCAAAAGAGAATAAAAATAATTCAGGTTTGAAAATGAGGTCAAATTTGATAGAATTGAGAAGGTTTTTTTATCGGAGATATTGGAAAATTCAGAACACAGAACCCTCCTTCTAATGACCATGTTGGTTCCTTTGGATATTTTACCGTTTTATTGTATTTGTTCTTGTAAAGAAATTAGTCGCGAGCAATTAATTGTGGCTAAAATTAGAGATGGATGTTGTAATCAGCAGTCGATAGCGTGAACTATGCTTTTACTCTTAATTGCCATAACATTTATCAATGCTTTTAAAAAAAAAAATGCATTCTTTCAAAACCAACTATTGATATTATTTTCATTAGGTTATGTCTGTGTAGTCGTATGCCGGCATTTTTCAACTGAAAATTTAAGTTCCGAATTTTTACTTTTTGGTCTCCTTAGCCATAAGTTCTTTATTTATTGACGGTAAATAACCTTATGTATGTTTGCTCTCGGCAAAACTCTCCGGGTAGGTAAAGTTGTGGGAGTGACAACGGTCGTTGTAGGGCAGTATGACTTGTGTATGAAAAGACTGAAGAGAGGCGATTGCTTAGCTGAGGCTTTGTAGATTTGTGATATCTGTGTAATACTCATGTATCCTAATCGTGTAAAATATTCTCTCGTCGTTAAATCAGTATTTGATATTGTTTTCCTACATTATCCAGTGTTCACATTGAGTAGCTAGGATTTATGTGTCCTGAAATCATTTTGAAAATTGTGTATATGTTTTAGCGTTATGTCACAACTGATTATATCATCTGTATAGATATATACATTTTATTGTATTTTCGTCTCAAAAAATTTGGCAAAATTGCTTTAACTCGTTCGCCCGTAAAGACACCAGGATAGGTCTAAGTCATTGATTTACAGAAGAGTCCATTTTTTTTTTCGGGGGTTGATGGCTTTGTATCATATAGTGGTTAGCTTTCAAAATGAGTCTGTATATCATAAATCAGTTTTTGTTTGTGTTTCTGGAGACAATTTTAGTTTTTTAGTCGGTTTCTAAAAATTTGATTTGCATCCCCCCCCCCCCCAACCGTCAAAAAACCCCAAAAAACAGTTTTCAATTTGCCAAATTTTCTGTACAGCAAAATTACTTTTGTAGTTAATTATGTCCCCCAAACGTTGGCAAACAGGGTCTCTGATAGGTCAAAATGTCAACACTGACCGATTTTGATGAAATTTGAAATTTACTGGCATCATCAATTGTGATTTCATTTCAGCCTTATGACTTTTATTCCTCAAAATCTGTGAAGAACAATTGCAGATTGTTGTATAATAAATGTTGGTTGATATTAACACAACTTGTTCCAGCGTTTGAGGGACATAATGTAACAGTATCCTGTTACAATTAGCCCTTGTTACTTGGATATATTTCCACTCATTTATTAATTAGTTTATGCATAATTAACATTTAAATAAGTAAAACAACAACACATGGGTCAGTATTCTATCTTAAGTGCATACATTTCATTTATCAATAAGTTCCTGCATTTCATGTTAGTGACTTAAAAATTTTGTCGTACCCAATATTTGTGTCTTTCATTTTCACTGATGAATTGGTGTTCATATGATAAATTTGATAATCCTTGTCCATTTTATTTCAGATTTGATATTTTGGACTTCAAACAAATACAGACCTTATTTGTCATTTTCTGTCATTGCAGAGTTACATCCCTTGATAATTTGTAGGAACGTCATTTAGGATTGAAATTTCCTGAGTTTATCTTGCAGAAAAAGTCAGACAAACTTGTAGTTGTTCTGCAGCAATGATTTGGGGTTAAAATGATATTAACTCAAAGACCCCTGTAGCCACATTTGGACTCGCCCATTTCAAAGAAAAGTAAAATCCACTTTTAGAATTCAGGGGTGTCTGATGATTTAGTTTAAAAGTTTTACAATAATTTTACATTCAATATTAAGTTGTTCATTCCTGAAATATGGCAGTGGAACATACTATTTATTGATTTGGGTGAGTCTAAATGTGACCACAGGTGTAAAATGATATTAAGCGTGAATAAAAACCCAGGGCATGTACATACCTCATGAAAACCCCGAATAAGCAAGTGACCACCAACCGATCTAACATATGTTCACAATCAGTTTCACGTGTCCATCTTATGTAATTTATTAAAAACTTATTCACTCTTTCTCACATTCACAGATTTATGAACACCGTAAATTTAGCGAATTTTAACGCCGCAAGTTCTTTTCTCCCTCTACAGTATATCACAATGGTTACACTGATGCACTATTTTATTGCATATTTTTGTTGTCGAAATAGCTGCTGCATTTTTTTTTTTTTACTGATTTCCGTTTTTTTGTACCTACTATTTTTGAAATAGAATTTAATTATTTTTTAGTGATGCCTTGATACCTAGTGCTGTAAGTGTTGTTCATAGTTTATTTCTGATCTATTGCTCCTGCCTCCCCTTTTTTAATTTTTTTTTTTTGGGGGGGGGGTAACGTTATTTTCAATAGATCAAATGTTATGTGAGATATTGCCCTAGGTATATAACATCACATTGGAGAATTGTGAAATAAAAATTAATTGTAACACACTGCAATATGTACACTTATCATAAAATGCCATTGTTTAAATCTCGGTCCCCAATGACGAGAATTTAAAACTTAAGTGTCACTCAAAATATTTTGTCATGGAAGTTGATTACTTTGAATCGCTTTTTCAAAATTTGAAAATGTGTGTGAATTACATGTAGTAAAAATGAAATTGCATATTAAACAGGGTAGGTGTCAAAAGCATGTTTTTAAATTACAAGCAAATCTTATTTAATCTTTTTCAGATATGATTAAATTCTCTCGCTCCCCTACTCCTACCCAACATGAACATATGCTAAGTGATAAATGTTCCAAGAAAATGGAGTATTTTTAGATAATGTGTCACAAAAAAAATTCATTAATTTAATAAAAGTTAGATAAAAATTGACACAGACTCAATGTACATAATGACTAAGATTTGAATACACAAATTAAAGTCTACTCAAAAGGGGGAAGGTCATCATACAATGTGTAAGGTATACAAATAGCTGTAATCATGGGGTTCACATGCTAATGCACAAATTGTCCTACAAATGGTAGATATAAATGAGCAGTTTCACACTTATGCTGCTATATATTTTACAGAAGTCATATTACCCAGTTTAGACCAGGACTTAAGATTTCAACTTTTCATTCCTATTGCAGAAATATATCATTAAAGTGACAGTTTTGTATAAACAGAATGGTTACATCTCTAGTCTGTGTGGCTCTCCTGTCCCACTGGAACCTGAACTCATTTTGTGAGAAAGTTTGCCAGTTGTGGAAAGTTAGTGGTGTCTTCCCGGGTACATTGTAATTTAGTTTCCTCCTCCACCATTAAAAACTGGCCACCACCATATAACTGAAAAATTGTTAAGTTTGGCATACAAAGAAAAAAGGTTAAGTGAAGTAGGTTGAGTATTGTGTGTGTATGTGTGTTTGATGCATGTGCTTGTGTTTGATACATGTGCTTGTGTTTGAGGCGTATGCTTGTTTGTGTGTGCATATGCGTGTGTGCTGAAGAAAAAAGACTTGAAGTTCATTATCAGAAAACTTTCCCTCTCGATATATTCAAATCAACTCATAAAATCATGAAGAGTGCCATGAGACATTATTGTCCAAAAAGAAAAATCTGTCGTCTATTACGACGGCAGTGATATACAATGCAAACTTAATTAATAGAACTCTGCCTCGGAAATCTCTAGAATTCAAACATCCTGCTCTATCCTATTTGATTGACTTGTATCTCGTTTATTTTGTTATTTCTCCATTGGCACCAGTCAAAAAAATGGTAAAATCCAGGTAGATGCCTTTGATATTAGTTCATATATAGGGTTCAAAGGCCAACGTCTATGTGGATGAACATATTAGATAGTCATGTGACCATTTCAGTTTAGTAACAAGGCTAAGAACATTAGGAACCTCTCTTGATTTATCATTTGCAAGTGTATAACCTTTGTATTAACTTTGTTTATTTTTAAGTTGTGTAACTGGACACCGATATTTAAAATGATCAACACTCATAATTTAGCGAGCTTATTTTGACCTTTATTGTATACCATGAAATTTTTGCCCCTGGAAATTTTCGCCCTTAGCTGTTTTTGCCCTTTTAAGACAGAAAACATGTTTACCCCATCTTAAATTAGCCCCAAATCACCATGTACATGTATGTTTGTGCTTCATTTAGTTAGCTTGAAAATTTCACTTTCATTTTTAATTCGCCCACTCATCTTAGGGCAAAAATTGTTAAAATTTTAAGTTGAGTCCATTAATATTCAGGCGTAAATGTGTTAAATTTGTGATCTAAATTAGAAAAAGTAAAACTTTATGACAAAATGTAAAATTGCAAAAGGACTTGAACTTGAATACATTTCTTCATTTTACATCTTACTGACTTCCTAGCTTTCACGTTGGGACTATATTGCTGGAAAACTTTAGTATAAATCTAGGCTTAAAATTAAACAGGGATCCAAATTATCCTAAAAATCTTACAGGGGTTAAGGTGCTCAAGATACGAATGTTCTCGTTTTTATGGTGCTGAACCCTGGTTTTCACATTTACACCTAACTACAAATGTTTCTAATTGACTTCAAGTGTTTGACTTAAAAGTTTACAGCCATGATTCCATAGCAACAAAACTGTAACTCCAAATTTGTGGCTTTGATTTGATATTTATCAATATGGTAGTGTACGTGTATATGGAATATTGCATCCTTAACCTCGCCTCACCCCACCCAAATCAACTGACATAGAACAGAGGTCAGAGGGGGGTGTAATTTTTTTTTTTTGTACATATGAATATATTATCATCATTAATCAGAAACACTTTTTATATGGATTGATCAAATATATTTTGTTTTTATGCTTTGATTTATATCTTGATTTGTGATAATGTATGTTATAAATTACTTAGTATATGAAATCCATGTTTTAATCAGTTTGATGGCAGACATTGTTATTCTTATATGTAGCTGGATTAAACAGTTTGCTGTGCAAATGTTTTTTTATCCCCCCCCCCAAGAAGGAAGGTTGGTGGGGGGTATATCTTATTGGTCAGTTTAATTGTTCATTTGCAACATTTTGGTTTTGGATCGAAGCAACTCAAGTTTCTGTCCTTACATTTTAACCAAATTGGTCTTATGCTTTGTATCAATGCAATCTTGGCCTGGCGCCATAAAATTTAAGAAATACTCAACTTTGGCTAATTCTGATGTCTGATTGGCTGAGCATACATAGTTGAGATTATTCTGACTCGAGTAAATTCTCAGGATTTATGGTGCCAGGCCATGAGTTAGATCATTCCTAATAATGTTTACAGTCAAAAGGCCACTCAACAGGTAAAAGTAGCCGGAGTTATGTGGCCTTGAAAATTTGTATGAATGGCTTAGCTCGAGGGGGGCAAAGTGTTTGTCATTAACCCCTAGAGACACATTTGGACTGGTCTGAGTCATTAATTTACAGAAGAGTCCATTGTTTTTCAGGGGATGATAAGTTAACATGTTGTTTTTCTTTTATTACATGATAAATCATGTCAGATTAGGAATCAATATTGTTTGTTTTTAGTATTTGTTGACTTTGCATATTTTCTTTGTTTATAATTTTTAGCTGAATCCGAGTGATTTTGAAATGGTTTAGAAAGCTCTGCTGATTTCACTACAGTTAAAGTGGGATTTGCATTCTAATATCATTTTTACATGCAGTACAAATTTTTCAATATTAAATATAAAGTAAAGTAAGGGGAGGTAACTCATAATTTTAATCCAACTTTTCAAATATTTCTACTATTCCACCTCCAAATATAGAATTAAAATGAATAGATTTCTGTTGTTATGTTTCATATTTAGGATCCTAAAATGGATTTGTTTTCATAATAACAGCTTTCACAGAGTGAAAATATTGAAGATGTTTAATTTTGTGCGTATTTGATACATGGTATTAATCAGGGAAACTTGTTTTAGCTTTACTGTAGCAGCACATCCTTACAAGGCCAAGAGAATATTGATAAGAATTACGAAAAAAAGCCTCATACCTCAAATCAAATATCTTTTCTAGTCAATTTTTTCATGTTTTTGTTAAATCTTTATAATTTGTCTTAAAATTTTTGTGATGCACTTTGTATGATGTATAATATATATACATTATCTGGTAAGAGTTTTCTTACAAACTTTTGAGAACGAGTAAGAGATAGATTGATAGATAGATAGATAGAGATGGTGTAGTTGAATTTCAATGAAATCTGGCTCTTGCTCTTTAAAATTTCAGAATTTACATAGATCAGAGAATATTTTAAATTTGGCCTACTCAGCCAATCACATATCAGGATTACATGAAGTTGAGAATGATCTTAGTTTTATGTTAATTCTCAGGTTTTATAGCGCTGGGCTCAGAGATTGGACTGTTATGATTCGTCAGTTGATTACAACCCTTGCTATTGATCACCTTAACTTTTCTGTCCTACGACGGTAATGGATGCTCTTTCATTAGCATGGTCATCAAACCATGCTACATGACTTCAGAATAAAGTCTTGTAGGAAAACAAAAATGATCTCCTCAGAATTTAAGATATTATTGATGTGAAACTTGGTATTCATCGTTCAAAAATATTACCATCGTATGGAAACGTTATTGTATAAACTGTAATGGCCTCGGCATCATGTCATCAACTCGGTAATCACCATCCCCATTCCACTTGGGTTAAGGGGTTTGGCTGTTGGCTATTCCAGGAAATTGCAGTCACCGACAGTTTGCATGGGAAATTGATTTCTGGTTGTAATTTAAATCTGAACTGTATGAATATGGTAAATTCTTTGATGTTGCCCTGATCCTGTTGGGATTCATATGGCTGTGAAGGCCAACTGAAAGCATTTCGTTGCTTGATTTATAAAGCCAAGAGCCTCATGGTCCAGTGATTAGAGTATCTTGCTTCAAACCACAACACTTCTCACCTCTCTATGTTTTAACTCTGCTTGATCCCAAACTGATTACACACTGATTATAATTATTACTGATTATAAACATAAGGGCCTTATTTGACCTTGAGTTGATGATGCGCAGTTAAGGGCCTTATTTTGATTATGCATAAAAATGTGTCCATTGTTTATTCCTGGATACATGGTTACCAAGTTGTCGGTAGTTCTATATCCTGTATCCATTGTAACCAAGTGCAATTTGGGGAACTATTGCCACCACTATGTAACAAAATTTAATCACCCAACTTGAATCATAGCCCTCAACTGTTGGGGGATAGAAAAATTATGTCTAATACAGTTCATTTGCCTGTAAATAAATTTTTATTCCTCGTACCTTGAAATTTTTGCATCAGCTTATTTTCGCCCTTTTATGACATAAAACATATTGCCCCTGTCTTTAAATTGGCTCTAAATCACAACAGTCAAATGGATGTCATGAATGTCCAACGCTTCAGTTATTTAGTCTGAAATTTTTCTGCCTTCAATTTAAATTTGCCCTCTCATCTCGGAGCAAAAATGGGGAAAATTAAACGCAAGTGAAATTTTCGAGGTATGCAGTAGTCTTAGTTTATGTTTTTATGATGTCTATCCTGTATACAGTGGAACCTGGCTGTAAGAGCCACACTACCGGGCAAAGGATATCCTATGAGTAAGGTCATCTATAAACTGACTTGAAAATATTTTTGTCACTCTTAAAAGACTTTTAAAGGAAAATGATCATATTTTAAATATATTTAACCCTTTCAACCCTACAGACCGTAATAGACTGGTCTTCAACAGTAGAAAAGAGCATACCACTCTTATATTTAGGGGTGAAAGGGTTAAGACATGATATATATAGATGATATATTATTGTTGATTTGCTGTTACTGATATTTTGTTTTCGAAATAATATCGTCATCGTCATTACTGTTGTTATTGTTATTTTACCATTTGATTTATCAGTATATCTTTCATCCTTGGGGGAGGGGCTGTTGATTAAGAGGGATATGAGAATTCATCATTGTCAAACAAATGGCAACAGGATTTTTTTTTCTCCTCATTTTTTACCAGTATGTACAGATTTGGTTTTTACCTTATTTGGAGAAGGTGAAGTCATGATTTTGTATGATCTCATAATAAATAATGTTGTCCTCTCTATATATATATATATAATTATACATGTATACTATAAAATCTATATAAATCATGTAGTAGTATCCAGATCATCCCGGTCTGTTTGTAGATGTTTTGGTGTGCAAGAAATACCATGATCGTACGTGGTTATCTCCCTTTTTATATGTCACTTTATGTTGCACTACACCCTTGTTATATTGTACCTACAGTGTCATTCAAAAGTTATGTACATGTACATGTGATTCATTTTGTATAAATTGACATTATCTCCTGCTGTAGGAATAGGAGATGTTAAATTGATTTGCCAGATAGACAACTCGTAATGTTTTGTATGATATTGACCTTTTCATTGTTTACATGTTGACCTAAGTTCTACTTGTAGTCCATCAAAACTCGGAAAATAAATTAAATGAAGCGATCATCCGAGCTTTCAGATTATATGTACAGCTATCGATGTAGCAGATGGCAAATATTTATCTAGCATCTGAAATAATGATGTTTTTTTATAATAAAAAATTCCAAATGATAGTGAATGGGTGACCGTCAATTTTTGTTGAAGTTACGTCAGTACCGGTATATGTTATAGTGACGAAGCTTTATATCATAGTGATTGTTATTCATACTGCATACATAAATCTTAAGCTTTTTCTAAAATTTTATGATCGAATTAAGAAAGCTTTTTGTACATGTAACATATGGTATTTACTTTTGACAACAGACTGTAATGACATGCATCACTTTTGACAACAGACTGTAGTGAGATGTACAATTTTTGACAACAGACCTATAACGTGTTTAACTTTTGATGACAGACTAGATGTTTGCAAATGTACATCTTTTGATGACAGACAGTAATGTTTACAATTTTTGACAGCATACTATAATGATGTGTACAACTTTTGACAGTAGACTGTAATATGTACAACTTTTGACAGTAGACTGTAATATGTACAACTTTTGACAGTAGACTGTATTGATGTGTATTTCAGTGTGATGTGTACTTAAGACATCATGCAATTGACAATGCAATAAAATATCTTGTCATTTTTCTGTCTGTTTGTCATTTTTCTGTGTGTTGGTTGTTTTACCGTGTTATTTTGGTTGTTTTACGTCTCATTGAACCTCTCGCAGTGGTGTAGTGGTGACATTTGATTTGTATACATGACTTTGGAAAATTTTAGTGACTGTTATTTTGCCAAACATTTCACATAGAAAGTGAAAGTTACAGGTCTTTCAGATGAGACTTCATGGTTCATACAGCCAGTGAAAAAGATTTTTCAAGCACTTTTCCAGGACTTTTCAATGTTTATATTTAAGCTATCAAGACCATGCAAGCCAAAAGAAAGTAAAAAGAGGCACTGACAGTAAAGTTCTTTAACATTTCAATGGCGGTCCTCAAAACACTACTTAAGAGTTCCACTACACACTCCAGCATCACAAAAATGCTTTACTCAAATTGTATTATACAATGTAAAGTGTCTGTATGCTCCAGCTAAAGTTTCTTTATCTAAATGTCTTTCTTAAATCTTTCTTTAGTGATGAATAAACATGCAATGAGTAGAATTCAAGCACTCTGATGGAATAAATCGAGCATTTTGCATTAAATTCAAACATTATTCAAGGGTATCTTTGTTTTCAAGCACTTTGTCAAGGTCTGTGCGAACCCTGGACTTATTGTCCGATTCGCACAAGATGGCAGGGTGGTTTACCTTTGATCATCATACAGATGATTCTACTCAATTTTCGGTTATGACAAGCTACACGGGAAAAACGTTTTATTCCTCACTGGATACTCTCTGATATATGGTGATAAGTAGGAATGATTACTCTAGTTAATGTAATTTAATGTTATGCTTTATTACCCAAGGGGGCCTCCGTGGCCGAGTGGTTAGAACATTGCACTTTAAATCACAAGGCCTCTCACCTCTGGTTCGAATCCCGCTAGGGTAATTTCGAATTAAGTGAGAAAGTTTGCCAGTTTTCTTGCTGAAGGTCGGTGGTCTTTACCCGGGTGACCGGGGTTTCTCCTCCACCAATAAAAACTGGACGCCATCATATGACTGAAAGATTGTTGAGTATGGCGTAAAACAAAACAAAACAAACAAACAATTATTACCTAAAATGTTAACTCGCCCAGGTCAGGAAAGTGTTCATAAGACTCCACCCTGCCAGGTTATATGAAATTTAGTATAAAACCGAGGTCCCTTGTCACAGCAGGTAGGGCAGGTAAAAGAACCCTCCGATTTGGCGTCAGTCCATAGCACAGGTCAAAATTTGTAGCACTTCACCTAAAGCTGGTGACATCTCCATATAAGCAAAAAATTCTCTGCAGGATGTATGAAACAATGAAACCAAAAAAAGAAAAGAAAAAACATCTCTATCCTCACTAATTTGCAGTCACATGACAATGTTATTCTTGTTTTGGTGTAAATCTTGTTTCACCTTTCACCAAACTACAATGTTATTTACCTCTCACCAAACTGTTCAATGTAATTGTTCTTTTACATGTCACCAAGATATCTTCACTTATAGGTCCATGTTTACTTTTCCCGCATCAGTCTCTCATTGACTCGGTGTTAATCTAGACGGCATTTATATTGGCTCTATAAATGAAGTTACTCATATGACATCACTCAATGATGTAGCTCCATTTGTGACATGACATCACACAAAAATATTTCATTAACTCTATACATTACTGTTCTACCTTGAACTTCGCTGTTCCATCGTAATGAGACTGATCACATATAAGGCGGGATATTTGATTCCATTATTCTGTTTTTGAATTTGAAAACTGATATGTAAATATAACAAATGAACACTTGTCAGAGTGCATTTATTGTCAATATGGCTGCCATTTTGATGACAGATAAATAGAATGGCACCCGCTCAAGAGCCATTCTGTTTGTCTGTCACCCAAACAGACATCACCATAGATAGAGAGTTCCTATATCCTTTAGTCAATGTAAGCTACCATATTCTATAACGACATTTAAAAACAAACAAGGAGATTTTTACTAAAATACATTTTATTTTCATGAATGACAATGATTTAACGGTTGTTTTCAAAGAACAAATAAAAATTTCTTTCCAAATAAAATGTTTCACATGGTTGACATCTGGGCTTGGCACCATAAAACTTTTAAGAATTACTGAAGTCGAAAAATGTCTGATCCTGAAATCTGATTGGCTAAGGAGGCCAATTTGAAAATATTCTCAGACTGGAGTTAATTCTCAAGTTTTATGGTGTCAGGCTCTTAATAGACAATATATTGTACAAACAAAAGAAAACGGGGAAAATAAAATAAATTTACAGAGTTGAATTATCGAACATCCTCAGCTGCAGTAACCACAGATATCACTATCTAGATATCAATAAACAGTCATTAGATATCAATAAACACACTAGATATCAGTCGTAAGTGATATCTCAAGTGTCTTGTAACAAAAATACTAAATGTCAAATCTTTCTAAAAGAATGTCACATCACTGAGAAATAGACAACAGTTATCTGCAAATACATCGGAGTGATAATGTCACCTGGTGTTGACTCATCTAAATGTTATTTGATAACCATTAAGAATTACAGAGATAATGTCATCTGTTGTCTCACTCTATGTGGTAGCCAACCAAATCAATGATGTCTAATTTTCAGGTAATTGTATGAATTATCAAGTGAGATTTTCAAGATGTCTCTTATCATTTACTCAAAATCTGTGCTAGCTTATCCTGAAATCTGACTGGATAAGCTGACTAAGGGAAGAATAGTTTCAGAATGAAGAAAAAAAAAAACCCAAATTTTATGACACTGGGCACTGGAGTTTTTGTACATTAAAAAAATTAGAAAATGTTATCATCTGAAAAAAAGTAGATATAGGTAGATAATATTGATAATCATGATTGTGAAAAAATGCAAATATCAATGGCAACCATCTTAATCGTACTCTCTTAATAATGTGTGTGACAAAATCTTGCATTGTATAAAAAAATCTTAAATAACATAAATTAATTACATACACACATGTATATGTATATATATATATATATATATATATATATATATATATATATATATATATATATATATATATATATCCTCATACAGATCCATTTCATTCAACCTTGTAACCCTGTATTTGATTTGGAATAAATCTGATCAATTTAAATATAAATTCAGAATTTTGAATCTGAAATTTGTTTCTAAAACTAGCAACATTTCTGATTTGACTGATCGATCAATTGATATTACATGTATAAATTATTGCCCTTGTTTTGGGTTGACATGAATATTTGTCCACCCAAGAGGCGTTATGTCACCTGAGGGTGACATAACATCTCGAGGGTGGGCAAATATTCATGCCATCCCAAAACATGGGCAATATTTGTTTTATTATACCGAAAGGCAATAAAACGTAACTAACAAACTGACCTATGTAAGTTCATAACGATTGTAACACATGTGACAGAGTGCCTTCGATACTCAACACTATCGATATGTTTTTATCGTTCTTTGAGTCATTTTTAATCTTAAGCCTCCATCAAGGCTGACTCAAGCAAATATATTTGACAACGATGTCAAACCATTAATTTCGGCTGTTGTTTCACTCCATTCTAATTTGCAAGGAGTAATTTATGAGTTATGAAACAGACATTTTATGTGCTAGATGTTACACCTAATTACCACATGGCCTACTACGAAAAAAAAACGAACCGTACGTGCATCCATTTCTGCGCACGAGAGGGTGACATAAATTGCCATAGAGGGTGACATAAATGTTTCAGGGTGACATGAAGAAATGTTTTAGATCATGTGATACGGTTTTGACTAATCAGAAGTAAAGATATATATTAGAGGTATAATAAATAACGATGTATGGTAATTCTGTTGGCTTAAGATGAAGTGATAGTAGTGATAACATAGGCTTGATATGTGTACATATGTACCGAAATTTAATATAACAAGATATGATATATTTCACATTTTTGTGAGGTAGTTGCCAATTATTCACAGGTAATTGTAAAACTGAAAGTCATAAATATTATACATGTACATTGTATTTCTTCATCAATATACAGGTAATCCATCACCAGGTGACAGACAGGTAGCTTCCATTATCAGGTAATAAAATGGATAATTTTCTTCATCAAGAGATGATAAAACAGGTTTATTTAACAGGTAATTCTGTTTGGTGTTTATCAAGGATGTTACCTGACAATAGATTCAATGATGTATGTGTGTGTACATGTGATTGTGTCCTATGTGTTGTTATGTGTACTGTACAGGATTTTAATTCCATGGATCATACTTTTCACATCTCTTTCTCTCTTTTGACATATTTGTAATTTTTTAATCTGTGAATCAGGGGTAGCACGAAATACATGATGGTACACAATCAGAAATTACCATAGTTGACATAAGAGGATACAGTACATAGTCAAAAGTTAACATACTTCCCAAAGTGATGGTACATAATCAGAAATTACCATAGTTGACACAAGGCTACAGCATGTACAGTATATAGTCAAAAGTTAACATACTTCCCAAAGTAATGGTACACAATCAGAAATTATTGTAGTTGACATAAGAAGGTACAGTACATAGTCAAATGTTAACATACTTCCCAAAGTGATGGTACAAAATTAGAAATTACTGTAGTTGACAGTGTACATTATAAAATTTTAACATTCTTGCTAAATTGATGATACTGATACACAATTCTAATTTACCATCGTTAACAAGTGGGTTACCGAAATGACCATACTTGCTATTTTACAATAATGGTATGTGACCAGAAATTACCCTACTTAGTACAAAGATGGTACATGGTCAAAGATTACATTCTTGATACATTACATAATAAAAAACAACTTTTCACAGAATTATAGTATCTGGTCTGGAATTACTTTGTCTTCATTACCATAGTTCACAGATAAATATCAATTGTTTTCTTGGGTCAAAGGTCAGGATGACACCAGTCTATTTGATGTTAGATGTGATGGGATGATGTAGAATTCATGTGTACCTAATCATTTGATAATAATGAGATAGATGTGTGTTTTTTAATGTTATTGTGTATTTTTCTATTCATTGGTCCATTTTCAACATGTAAAAAACAACTAACCACAGGTTTATCTTGACACAACCACTCCTGTGGTCACACTTAGACTCACCCAAATCAATAAACTGTATGGTCCATTGTCATAATTTAGGGGTGAACAAGTTAATATTGAATGTAAACTCATTTTGAAATTTGGATTCTAAAGTATACACTCTGAATTCTGACAATGGACTATACCATTATTTGAAATGGATGAGTTCAAATGTGACTATAGGGGTCAATGAGTTAATCAACAGGTGCTTGTGAATAATTATCATCTAGTGTGAGTACATTGTAATTACAGTCAAACTTGCATTAAAGGCCACCTCTGTATAAAGGGCACCTTCTTTTAAAGGCCATTTAAACATAACCTTTGTTAAGGTTTATATAATAAAACAATCTCTTTATAAAGGCCACCTGTTTGTAGCGTCTACTTTTGCCTGTTCCCTTGAGTGCCCTTTACAGAGAAGTCTGTCTGTATACATCAATATTCAGGGACCACCACAGGATGTATATCAAAAAAGGTGGAGATATTTTTGGCAGAAGCTGTAATGTGTCTCAAAATGAAGATAAGAAAATGTTAAATGAGTTCAAGAACAACAAATTTAGACTTTTTCACAATTCGCTTCGATCCCGTAACTTTAGACAGCAAAATGATACAGACTCTCACAAAAACAGTCATCACAGAAACCGATTGTTTCTTGATGACATACATTGTAATACCCGGAATCTGTATCATTTTGCTACCGAAAGTTATGGGACTGCAGTGAATTGTCTAGAGTCTGTAAAAGTCAATTGTTGTTAATTAATAAAGTAATCCATCATACATTTGAATAATAAAAAGCAATAAAAATGAATATTTGATGGGTGGTGGAAAGAAATGTGTGACAGGGAAAATTTGAAGCTGATGTAAAAATTACAATCAAGCGTCGCCATGGTGATCCACGATATTTGTAATGTAATTTTTTTTTATTTGCTGTACGAAGGTCGATGAGAATAAAATTGTGTTTCTAATGGAACATCTTTAATCATTTACCGTATTGCACTTTGATAAAATGACATTATTTGAATATCAATACCTTTGACTATTTTGTCACCAATGTTGCCATGAATACAAAACAAACTTACTATCCATATACTTTTTCAATAAAACAATTTGATTGATCAGTTAGGGTTAACAATCCAGGTATAAGGTGTGGAATATTTCATTAGACGTTATTGATAGATGTGCGGCAGGATTTCATTCTTCTATAAATTGCTCAATTTCTATTGTACGTAAATTTAACTTGTGTAGTAAGATGCGCTCGCAGTATAAAATTGTGTAGAACATTAAGTAAAAGATGTTTCTTATGATTGTTCTCGGATCCATCCATGACACTGAACAAAACAAGAATGTGATCAGATTAGATCCCCTGGACATCAAACACAACAGAATGCAACCTCTTAAAACCAATCAGATTGTAATCTAAGACAACTTAAGAATGTGCTTGTGAAACTTGGTGTCCTATCCGTAAAGCGGTCCTATTTCTTAAAAATTCCTGGTGTACGAGTCCTCATTTTTAAGTGCTAACATAGAATATTCTTCAGTGTTGAGTGCTAAATGTGTCCTCCATGATAAGTGCTAATGTACAAGGGTGTCAAGTGATTTTGAAGGAAAATCCTTCCTGTTAAGTATAAACTCATCACCCCTATGATCATATTTAGACTCACCCAAATCAATAAAACAGTATGGTCTACTGTCATAAATCAGGGATGAACAAGTTAATTATGCATGTAAAATTATTGTGAAATTTGGATTCAAAATCATACACTCCTTGATTCTGACAGGGGACTTTACCATTCTTTGAAATGGATGAGTCCAAATATGGCAACAGGGGTCAATGATTTAAAGCAGGTGCCCTCACTCTCAAGGACTAATGTAGAGGGTCTTCAAACTGATCAGTAATACTATGCAACATTTCACTTACCAACACACATTTTTTTCTCTTTCACACAAAAAAGCAAGTTACGGCAAAAATATTTATATGACAATATATGTTCTGAATTTCATTCACAGTAAAAACTAGAAAAATGATTTAAACAAAACAACAAAGTATCTGAGTAAAATCTTTCTGATGAGTTACCAGTATGAGTGAATTCTACAATACACACTAACGCCAGTGCCAACACGGCACAGCTACAATAGATTGTGAATGTCAAAGTATGGATTATAAACTAATGTACTTATCCTGGTCTAAATCTGAGAGATCAAAGAGAGGTGGCTTCCACAAATCAGCCCGCTACTGTTACTATCTACAAATCAGCAGGTTACAAGCCACAGCTCTCTTTACAATACTGTGTGGACCCCCCCACCCACCAGATGCATAATACTATAGTGGAACCTGTCGTGAGAGACCACCTCATCTGCGACTGAAATGTGGTTTCTCAAGACAGGTGGTTTATCAAAAGAGCTTTTGTCTTACAAAGTGGTTTTCAGAATGTGGTCTTAATAGACAGGTGGTTCTTCATGAGAGAGGTCTTTCAAGACAGGTTCCACTGTACGTACTGCATACCTGGATATTTTCACCCGTTTAATTTTTCACCGTTTTCGCCCTTAGGTTAAAGGGCAAATTTAAAATAAAAGGGAAAATTTCAAGTTAAATATTTGAAGCACAGATATACATGCCATCCGTGAGACTAAGGTGATCTAGGGCAAATTTATGATGTGGTGAATATGTTTTCTGTCGTAAAAGGGCAAAAATAACCAAAGGCAAAAATTTCCCAGTATGCGATATATTGCTGGATGCTATTCTCAGGACTGTGAAACTATTCAGAAAGTAAATCTCAAGTAGAAATGATTACATCTTAACCCATTTACCCCTAAAGACACATTTGGACTGGTCTAAGCCATTGAATTACAGATGAGTCCATTGTTTGTCAGGGGTTGATGTGTTAATATTTGTGTGATTAAGTCAAATTACTCGAATATCACTTGTATCATAATGAGTCATCAAATTCTGATTTTTTGATGTTCATTTCAGCTTTAATCATTAACAATATAAATATTTCTTATATTAAAGCTTACTCAATCCAAAATCATGTAAATTATTTCCAATTCATGATTTTTTGTGGCAAAGTTTGATAAATTTGCAATCAATTTGATTGTGGTCCATTTCACTGGTACTGCCACAATCATATATTTTTATAATAA
This sequence comes from Atrina japonica, assembly GCA_030159075.1. NCBI lineage: Eukaryota > Metazoa > Mollusca > Bivalvia > Pterioida > Pinnidae > Atrina > Atrina japonica. The sequence continues at coordinate 176,281 of BROG01000904.1, read as the reverse complement.
TTATTGTAAAGTCTTCTCTCTGTCTGAAATATATATCAAGATGATTTTTATTTTTTAAAATATACCAAAATTTTTGTTTTTCTCAAAATAAACCAAAAGTTTTATCTTTTTCAAAGCAAACCAATATCTTGATCTTTTTCTATGTTTAAAACACCAGGCTACCCAGACACTAAAACTGGACATCAGAATATCGAAATCTGCCCCAAAAGGGTTCCATCAACCAACACAACCTTAAAATAATTAATATGAAATGGTTGCATTTAGTTTTACACCGTCCTGAAATTGATCCCATGAAATATAAAAATCTTCATACCTTAATGATGAATGTTAATTTCACTGTAGTAAATGCAACTGATCACTATAAATTATACTGTATACACAACTGAAGATGGATGCATTTCAAAGTCATAATTCATAATACCTGAAGTCTATACAATAAAATCTACTTTCAGTTTAACAAAAGTTGTGTTCAATTCAACAAGTTAAAACATACAAATATAATAATATTGATATGATTGAAAACTGCAAATAAAGGTCACCTTTATGTACAGGGCGAACTGATAATGAAGAGCACCTGTTTATACAGGTCACCTCTAAAAGCAGGACAAAATAACAAAATTATCATCTGATTCACAGTACATCACAAATAAACTTCTTTATACAAAAAACTTGGTGGCCCCTTTTGGAGCACCTCACACCCAGAATACACTGTGAACCAGCACACAACAATGTGTCTACAATGGGCACCTGCCCAATATACACACCACATGTCCTTATGGTGCCCCTTAAACATACATTTTAATACTCTTTCAGACTTCCACCACCTAAAAAAATGACTTTAGGAGGCCTCCATTTAAATTCACATCATCAGATGGAACCGCACTTTTGCGTCATCTGAATCTTGTGAAAAATTCCAAAATATAAAGATTTTGGTATAATGCTTTTTTTTAAACTAAAAATTGGTAAAATTATTCTAAACAAATGCTCCCCGATGATTGCATATGAATGGTCCAACTAAGTAGAGAACAACATCGACTGGTTCTATATAAAGAAAATTTTATCTTGGTCGAATTTTTTCGTAATGGAATTTGTTACCCTTCTCCACATAAGCTCCATTTACTAACTCAAATGTCTGTGATTTTATGAAATGAAATTGATTCGTTACAAATTTGTAAAATTCGTGTTCCATTTTCCAAATTTTGGACTCCTGTATTTTGGCCACTGTATCAGGTTTTGGCGGAACTTTGTTGGAAGTTTTTCGTAAATGAGATTTCCGACCTGCAATGATAACGGAATGAATTAAATGGAAGTTTTCATGTATTAACTCATCAACTCTTGAAAAAAAATGGACTCTTCTGTAAATCAATTATTTAGGCCAGTCCAAATGTGTCTTCAGGGGTGAATGAGATAAGATAAATTATGATGGTGACTGACGGTTAAAAAATAAACTAGAAAAAATAAACAATGATAGAAATAATTAAACAAGAATTCATAACTCTAGCAAATACAGCTGAATGCTGGGAATAACTATTGTCCGATTTATATAACTTGGCGGGGCGGAGTAACCTTTTGATTAGCATACAAAGGATTCTACTCAGTTTTTTTGGTTATGACAAACTTCAGGGGAAAAAACATTTTATTCCTCACTAGATATTCATTAATTATGCTTTATTACCTAAAATATGAACTTGTTAAGGTCAAGATAGGGTTTATGAGACTCCATCATGCTACACTCATCCGAGATATCATAGATATAAAGTCTTACCAAATTCCGTTGAAATTTTATGACGGAAAAGTTTTTTGACAGAAGCTAAAATGTTGTAAATGGACAAACAAAAAACACAATACAGTTAAACAGGTCTTGAGAGACCACTTTTTCTGCCACTGAAATGTGGTATCTCTCTGCAGGTGGTCTCTCAAAAGAGGTCTTATTTTCAGAGATATTTAAGTGAATGGTTTTCAAAAATTTGTCTCAAAAGACAGGTGGTCATTAATGACAGGCGTCTCTCAAAATTATCAAGTGTTTGACGTCACACTCAGCAATTTTCAGTTATGTGGTGGCAGCCAATTATTTATGATCATAAATGTAGCAGGTAAAAGTATGCATAAACTATCAAAATTTTATTTTAAAATATGCAAAAATACCTCAAGACTTGGCTTATGGTACCGTTGATAAAATGGATGTTAAGTTTTGTCTTAAGATCAAATAACTTAAGACTTAGGACTTACAACTTCTTGATAAAACAGGGCCCTGTTTGCAAAGATAAATTGATCCGGCTTGGCTTAGTCAGTAGCGCGCTCGTATCTTGATCGTGAGTTCGAGTCCAGCCGGTGGCAAGTTGGTTTCCTTTCCTTCGGATGAGACAGTAAAAACCGAGGTCCCGTGTCACAGTAGGTGTCGGCACGTTAAAGAACCCTCACTGCTCAATGGCCGTAAGTGTCGAGCATAGGCCAAAATTTGAAGCCCTTCACCGGCATTTGGTGATGTCTCCATATGAGTGAAAGATTCTTGAGTGGGACGTTAAACAACAATAAACAAACAAACAAAACAAAGATAAATTATAACTCATAATAAAAAGGTTACTAAGGTCTACACACAGCCTCTGGCAGTCATAAAGACACGACCTGATTTTGTCATAAGTCACAAGTCCTACTTCTTTGTTAAACAGTCCCAAGACATAAGTGTTGTCTTAAGACCAAGTCTAAGACTTAGGACCTTTTGTTAAATGGGCCCCTGATCTCTCCGGCTTGAACTTCATATCTTACCTTCATTATACAGTTTAACAGCACCGCGGAAAAATCGGGGTAAAACTGCCTCTAAGACTGCAACAAAGTCCCCTAACTCTTCTGTTAAACCAACGACTAGATAATTTTGTAATACATTGTTTTTAGCTCTCTGTAGAGCCCACTCACTCCCTGGCCGCCTACAAAGAAAAAAGTTTATAGTAACTATGGCATTGTCATATTTTACCAAACGTTATTAGTGTGTGCAATTTTTAACCTGGGCCGAAAGTCACCAAATTGACTAAAGCTCAACTAACTTTTCTAGAATTTTAAGATAAAAACACTTAGAATTTATGCTTCAACTAGACATCTGTGTGCATGTATATTTAAAAACAGACAATGGTAAATATGGTAATGAAGAAAAGTATTATTTCTTTGAAGAAAACTTCAGAAAAAGCAAAATAAAGTTTGAAACATTCCAGTTACATTTTAGAAAACAGTGTACAAAGAAAGTCATGAGACATATTCTGCCAGTCAAGTCTTTAATGCAGCTGTCTGTTAAAACTGAACTAAACAAGGTAAAGAACTAAGATATGGCCTGGACAAATAAATTCAACAAAGGGGAGTAACTCTAAAAGTAATTTGTGGTAGGAACACAATGTTTTTTAGGTCATACTGTGACACTAGTTCTGACAAGATGTATATGTGTACCTGCACCAAATACGGGATATCAGTTTGATAAAATAGGAAAGATGTGACCTGAACAAAGCAACAGGACAGACACAATGCAAAACTACATGGGAACAGGTGGTGCACTAATAACTGATGATGAATCAGTAAGATCTAATACAGTAGAATCTCGTTATCTTGAAACTCGCTGGAACGCCCCTATTACTTCCAGATATCAAGAATTCAAGATAACCAAAATTTCAATTGATATCTACTTTATTTAAAAAAAAATCGGGACCATACTTTCAACTTTGACATATCTGGAATTTCGATTCAACTGATTTCGATATAACAAGATTCCACTATATATGTGTGTGTGTGTGTGTGTGTGTGTGTGTGTGTGTGTGTGTGTGTGTGTGCGTGTGTGTGTGTGTGTGTGTGTGTGTGTATTGTTTTCTCCTGACAACATCAGTGTATCGCAATATTTTGAATTTGCGGATCAGGAGTAACTTAAAATAAGTTATAGCATCAGGTTCTGTACAGGTAACCCATTATTACTGGGGTCAAATATGTACAATGCATATATCAACATATATAGTGTGTGTATATACCAGCATTCCGCATCCTGCCCGCAGAAAAATGGAATTTGTAGCCAGAGGTGCACCGGATCACAATCATACCCATCCTTTCTGATACATTCATCAAAGCTCTGAAATAAACAGATAACAAAACCTTTAAAATGTTGACAAAAATGAAGTTTTCAAAGAAATAATTCTGCAATGTGCTGCAGATTTCCACAAGGAAATTGATTTCGTCACTTTCAATCACTCTTTGATTTTTCTTTGTTTGATTTTTGTTTTACGTCCCGCCAAAAATTTGTCACTTATATTGAGATGTCCCCAGCTTTAGGTGAAGTCCTACAAATTTTGGCCTGTGCTATGGACTGACGCCAATGCAGTGAGGGTTATTTTAACATGCCATAGCTTCCGTGACACGGGACCTCGGTTTTAAGTCTCATCTGAAAGTTAAGTGACTTTCACTTGATATGCCGAGCAATTGGCAAATGAACAGTCACTACTGTTTTTAAAGTCTTTGGTATGACCCGGTACCGGGAATTGAACGATGAACCTTCTGCTTGCGAGTCGAACGCTCTAACACTAGACCACTGCAAGCTGTCAATCATTCTTTGAACATTACAACTTGAAATAAGTGAATACATATTATTTTTCGTTATTAATCAATGATTAATATCTTTTTTTCAATCTAAAATATACATCATGTACACACATATGTTTCTATCCGTATCATCAGACTGCACGTGATAATTGTAGTTGGATGGAGTCAATGAGAGCATGGGTCAAGTTTAATACTTCCGTTACAAAGATCAAGTGCAGTCTGATGATACGGATAGAAACATTTGTGTGGTTTTGTATTTATTACATGTTCCTTATTTAATTATGTGTGTACACAAATTTAAAATCCATTCTGCTTTTAACAATGCCATCAAATATTTTGGATGACATGAATCCCAAAATTTCCCTATCCAACTATATAGCAATACGACGTTACATATTATATGGGTGTATTGAACTCTGTGTTGATTACACATGCAGGTAATAAAATATATATATGGCTCACCATGGACTACCTAAACATGGCTGTGTGCTACACTCAACTTGTTTTTCTTTTTTGTTTTGCCGAGCTAAAATTCAACCCCACCCCCCTCCTGTCCTTGTCCTAATTATTGATCAAAGTTGTCTGTTAACATTGGTTAACGAACTGTAAATAATATCTTTATGTTTTTGGATGCCATTGATGTCTCTTTTTTTGCCATAAATAAATTCTGAGACACATATCGGTCTGAACCCAAATTTCTGCCACTCTTGGTTGCTATTCTGTGTTGATCCCTGATAAGTATTAAGGGCAGAGGGTTTGTTGTTTTGCCCTCCTTGTTTGAGTGGTAAATTGTGAATCACATGCTAGGTCAATATTTATATAGGGAATATGTAGGGAGTACCTGACAAGACAACTTGTCTCTGGAGCCTTTTCTTGACCTGGACGAGTTTAAATTTTAGGTTATATTAAGCAATGTACTGAGATTAAAATGTTACTGGCAAGACTAATCATTCCAACTTGTCACCATGTCTATGAGTTGTCAATGAGGAATAAAACGTTTTAACAGTGAAGCTTGTCAAAACCGAAAAGTGAGTAGAATCATTCGTATGATAATCAAAAGGTTACTCTGCCCCGCCGAATTATGTGAATCAGACAATATCATGTAAACAGATTATCTCCTCCGTCATTAGAAATGGGATCTCACTGCTTTAACTTCACGAAAGTTGAGTGTGACAGAAAACATCCGTAAAAACAGGGCTGGTAATAACCACTGGTCAGCTAGCCCGTAGCCAGTAAATAATAGGACAGGCCAGTAAATAATAGGACAGGCCAGTAAATAATAGGACAGACCAGTAAATAATATGTACTGGCCTGATAATTCAGTAAAAGAACTAAAGACAGAGTGAAAGTGCTCTTTTCAATAACTGTTACACATACGTAAATCTTACATAATAATCTAGCATATCTTATCTTTGATACAAACTGAAAATATCCTGTCTTGTCCTCACACATTACAGTTGGTTATTCTTTATCTAAACACATGTATAATATCCTAAAATTATTTCTTTTGAGTTATTCGCGGGTCAGTAGAAGATTGACGGGTTTAGTAGATTTTTAGGCAACTGGCCCTGTGGGCAACTTGGGGAAAAACGTTAACTTCAAGCCCTGTAAACCAAACAATCGTGGCCTTGGCTGTAGAACAGGGGCGATTTTACATGCAACTGACATGCTTAACTGTTAACAGCTCCGTTAAACAACACCTGTATTATTCACATACACACAAGTATTATTGACAATACATTTCTCTCCTCTCAACATCAGATTTTCATGACACAGATCTCATCCAGGTGCTAACTTTGTACATCAAAGACAATGCACAGGTGTGAATCTGAAATCTCGTTAAGATAAATTCTAGTGACAAGTATGTTTACAACTACATGTATATATCTGATCACGGATGGCATGTATTCTATCTAGTCAGTACATTGGAAGCTTTTGTAAACCAGAAGTCTGTACATCATATATATGTAGATATTGGCTCTGATAACTGGCAACATATTTATATTATAAAGCACCAATTCTTCTCCAGTATGTTAGAGAGCAGCTGTAAGGTATACAAACAACATGTGTGTGCCATATATGTGACGTCTCACTTTCATACCATTTGTCATTTTTGCTTTTTCTGTATCTTTTATTCTGTCTTTATCTGTTAATCTACAGGAAAACCTCTTTTTAATGTCCCCATTTCATTTGCCACCTTGCTTAATGTCACAATTTTTCCACAAAATTTCCACTATACCAATTTTCTGTACATTTCCCTCAACCTATCGCCAAACCTCTTTATAATGCTGAATTTGGGCTGAACAAATGGTGGCAGTATATTGAAGTTTTACACTCTCACACACACACACACGCACATGCACACGCACACACACACACATGCACACACACACACACACACGTGCACACATGCACACGCACACTCTCTCTCTCTCTGGGCTGAACAATTGGTGGCAGTATATTGAAGTTTTACACTCTCTCTCTTTCTCTCTCTCTCTCTCTCATATCTACATGTACGTAAGTTCATCACATTCGTAAAACAAACTGCCTTCGATACCCAAATTATTCTTTGTGTCGATTTTGAATCTTAAGCCTCAAGCAAGCATGTCTGTTTGGCTGACTTCATTTGATAATGATATATCAATTCTGTCAAATTATTTAATTTCGGTTGTTGTTTCTTTCGGTTCCAGTCTGCGTCGAAGAAATGCATGTTACATAACATATAGAGGTTACACCTAATTACTACATAGGAAAAACAAACAAACTGTACGCGCATCCATTTCTGCGCATGTGATATTTTTATTGAATATTACCCTGCTGAATATCACCCTGGAATTACTGAGACAGTGGAAAATACTCAACGCTTATTGTCCAATGAAATCACTAAAATTTATGAAGAGGTATAATATTATATAAATATTGCATTCATGAGAGGGTGATATTGCATATATTCACCACAATGGAGTATTGTTGACCGACGTTGACATTCAAAGTATAGTGAAACTTGTATATAAAGACCCCATTAGGGATACAACAAATCAGTCTTTACAGGGAGGTGGTCTTTATACAGAGGTTGATTTGTACACAAATGGTACTATTGGGGACAGCAAAAAACAGTCTTTGTGACCAGGTGGTCTTTATACACAGGTGGTCTTAATACACAGGTGGTCTTTGTGACCAGGTGGTTTTTATACACAGGTGGTCGTTAAAGCATGTTTTACTGTATGGTTCTCTAAATACTCATCCATATAACCATGGTTTTAATTTTTATTTTTTTTTTTTATAAATTTCTAAAATCTTTTGAGGTAAAAAATGATACATGGGTAAAAACTGCTAAAATAATCGATATTGGGGCGTTTCGATTTCGTCAATTTCGCAACATCCAACAAATCTATTTCTGTTGTTGTCCTCACTTTGACATCTATGATGTTCTTGACTGTCTTCATTTTCAGAATTCTACACTGCAAATTAACCTTTTCAAGTTATTCCATTCATTTCAGTTTTGTTGGAATAGTTTGTACTCAAAAGTAATGGTGGCCGCATTTTCCTGTAAAGTTGCACACTATTATGACAAACTGTAACAGAATGGAACAGCTTGAAAAAGGTCTATTTGAAAGTCATCTTCCAAGACTAGCAGTATACTAAAGAATGCATCTCATTTTCATAGTAACTAATATTTCCATTTGTTACTACTTAATGGAGATGATTACCCAAGAAGCAGTGAGATGCACAATCAAACAGAAAGTGACATTACATGTAATTGATACAGTCAGTTCTTTGTTGTCATGGAAACAAGATTGAATGGCACAAACAAGTCAATAACACTTAATTCAATTTCACTGTCACAGTTTTCTTCAATTCATTTGCAAGTGATTTAGCAATGAAACTGATTTCCATAACAGTTTTTGTCAACTGCTGGTAAGATCAAGGCCTTGAAGGTATTATTAGCATGAGAATGCCGGATATCAAATGTACAGGCAACATACATGTACACTATTGCTAGATATCAAATATCACAGGGATATGTAATCTATCAGGTTATCTGCCTGACATCACATATGCATTAAAACTATCTGTAGATTTAAGTGAGAGGATATCTGCCTGATATCACAGATACATTTAATCTATCTGTAGATTTCAGTGAAAGGATATCTGCCGGGTATCACAGAGGCAGGTACATTAACTTAAACAACCAATAGGAAGTCTCAGTCTGTAAGCAATGGGGTTAAAGATGGAAATTTGAATCACAACAAACAAATTTCAGACATAACTTTGTTGACATTGTGCTAAGCAAAAATGAAATCATCTGAAAATTTTATGAAAAATACAAAAATACTAACCTCTGTATTGCCGGCTTTACGTCGCTTAAGGAATGGTCTGAAATCATCTCCGTATCTAACAAAGTAATAATATGAAATGAGCCTTTCTAGAGGTTCACGTATAAGATTTATGTATATTGGTTTTCTATCAACTCCAAATCTGAAATGAGAGTAAAAAATAAAAAAAATATTATAAAAGTGTGTGCTCAGAAATAATCCATGTTTGTGCTGAAGCATTATCTAGGCATGTGCTCAGGTATTATCTCAGTATGTTCTTAGATATTATTACTGTATGTACTCAGGTATTTTCAAGTTTTGTGTTCAGATATTATCAAAATATGTGCTGAGGTATTATCAATGTATGAGCTCAGGTAGTATCCAGGTATATGCTCAGATATCAATTACCCCATGGTTGTGCTCTGGTATTATTAAGGTATGTGCTCAAACATTATCAAGGTATGTGCTGAGGTATATGAGGTATTATTAAGGTATGTGCTGAGGTATATGAGGTATTATTAAGGTATGTGCTGAGGTATTATCAAGGTATGAGTTGAGGTATTATCTAGGTATGTGCTGAGGTATTATCAAGGTATGGGCTAAGGTATTATCAAGGTATGTGCTGAGGTATTATCAAGGTATGGGCTGAGGTATTATCAAGGTATGTGCTGAGGTATCATCAAGGTATGTGCTGAGGTATCATCAAGGTATGTGCTGAGGTATTATCAAGGTATGTGCTGAGGTATTATCAAAGTATGTGCTGAGGTATTATCAAGGTATGTGCTGAGGTATCATCAAAGTATGTGCTGAGGTATTATCAAGGTATGTGCTGAGGTATCATCAAGGTATGTGCTGAGGTATTATCAAGGTATGTGCTGAGGTATCATCAAAGTATGTGCTGAGGTATTATCAAGGTATGTGCTGAGGTATCATCAAGGTATGTACTAAGGTATTATCAAGGCATTTGTTTAGGTATCATCAAGGTATGTGCTAAGGTATTATCCTGGTTTGTGCTCAGGTATCATCAAGGAATGTGCTCAGGTACTATTACAGATGTGTTCATATATGTGTTGTTCAGGTATTGCAATATTTGTAAATTATATCAAAGTTTGTTCTAAAACTACCTGGCACATTATCAAGGTCTTTTCAACTAGGTAAAAACTCACAGACTTTTCACTGATATTATACTGATTAAAGGTGCATTAGTTGTATTTTTTTAAAATCTTTTTTCACCTTTTTTACTACTTAGATTGATATATAATAACAAAAAAGAGATATACACAGGCATGGAAATTCTTAAATCCCTACATAATTCTGTGAAAATTATTGAGAAACCAAGGTTTGGCACTTTTTCAATTGCAACTGATTAACTCAACCTCATTATTTGTATATAATTACCACATTGGAGACCTGACCTTCTTTTCACAAAATATATAGGAATATTCGATATTTTGTGTCTGTGTATAGCTCTTATTTGTTATTGTACATCAAGTACAAATAGTAAAAAGTAAAAATTCAAATATGCCCCTTTAAATTGTAATATTAACTGACCAATACCACTTTATTTCAACAGCCTCATTGACCAATACCAAATTATTTCAAAAGTTTCATGGACCAATACTACTACTTTCAGGGATTTTCCACCCTATCATACGGGGCCAAAATATGGCCCCATCCCCAATGCAAAAACAATGCATTTCTCCCTAATTTGCAGTGGAAATTTCCCATTTGAAGTCAAATGACCATGAATTTGAAGACATTCTTGTATTTTCAAATAGATTTATGCATTTCCAGATTTTCCAATTTCAATAAAATTTCAAAATTCAAAAGGCCCAGGTCCCATTCCCAAAAGAGTGTGGAAAATCTCCGACTTTATTTCCACAGCATCTACCTACCCTACACCCATTTAAAGTTTTTTTTTCTTTAAAAATACATATAAGCTATTTCATTTTTCTGGGTTTTTTTTCCTGGTTAATTGCTGAAATTTCATTTTCAACTTGAATGTATGAATCAAAGCAACAGTCAAAAGTCGATAAAAGTGTAAGTACACATACACAAACCATGTACAACATGTTTCAATAAGAGATTTCTGGATGTACTTAAAATGTTCGAGTTCAAACATAAAAACATACACACAAGAAAAGCTGTTTGTTGATACTTATCTACGGTTTTTTTTTCACACTAGAAAACTTGTGTTTTCACCTGGGAGTCTTATTGTGTGGTCCACAACAATCACTCTACACACTAAAATAATTACGCTTTTTTCAAATATAATCGGCCATTTTTTCTACCGGATTCTTTCCCGATTAACTACACTGCAAGTGATTTGCTTTCATTTATTTCTTCTAACTGCTTATCAGAATCAGATTTTCAACCCACTTAATTATCACCGAATCTTTTATTTTGGTAACTGCACACATTGTGAATTCTTTTTTGGCATTTAATTTCTTTTTTTTTCAGCAAGAGACAAAGACGATATATTGTAATCTAGTTTTGAGTCTATCCAAGACACTGTATAGGCAGACATGTTAACCTCTGATGACCAAAAAGAGGTAGATTTGCACCTCCAACGACGTAGCATTGCGTGCAACATTTTTGCGGCATTTCGGTGACAGTGTCAGCCCTGAAAATGTATTGTCCAAATCATTGGCAAACTTCAATTTTCATACGACAGTTTCAATTGTCATTGGCCAAAATTAAAATTCCTAAAAAAAAAAATTTACATCCTATTTATCTAGTTTTTATCATTATAATTACAGGTAAGGGGTCCTTATATGATTTTTCTTGTATGCTATGCATTTTTCTAATTAATCAATAATTATATAAAAAAAAGGTAAAAAAATGTAAAATGCTAGTTATGTAAGTTGCTTTTATCCATTGCATTAAATATTTTTAATGATGATAAACCTTTTATTTGTCAGTGATTTAAGTGACAATCAATCCTTATGAGTTGCATACACATGTGCATGTAAAACCATGTTGTACTCATTGTCTCTTTCTTTTGGGGTTAAATTACAACTTTTATCACTTTTAGTTCATATTTTGTAACTGTAATTGGGGTGTGAAACATTATTTTTCTATAATATGAGATGCAATCGTTAGTGATACAAGTGGCCTCACATGTTTCCAGCTCCTGTTGACATATCAACATGTAGAGAATTTTACCAAGTTTTAAATCTAATTAAAGGATTATCAGCAATTATGGTAATCATTGTCTGTGGATAATGATTGGGGTATCACAAGAGAGAGTATTAATTGCAAGTAATGTTAATTAGGCGTGATGAGTTGTACTTCTTTAGCAGTTAGTCTGTATATCGCTGGAGCCCCTCAGGGTATTGTCAAAAGGAACCCTTGTTATCCTAAGTTCTAAGGTGCAAAATTGAAAACACACACACACATGAATACACACACACACACACACACACACACACACACACACACACACACACACACACACACACACACACACACAGAGGCACTCACAAACACATAGTGGTGTCACACACACAAGCACACACACACAAGCACTCTCTCTCTCTCTCTCTCTCTCTCTCTCTCTCTCTCTCTCTCTCTCTCTCACATGGATATTGCACTACAGTAGTAGTAAGAATTATTTTTTATCTAGTAAACCCCAAAGTTCTTCAGTTCATATAAAATTCTCCATTTCTAACAGAGACAATCAGCTGAGATGTTTCAAATATATAGTTCTCAAAGTATAAAAAACCCATATAATTCAGAATATTTCCATTAGATCTTTCCCTTTTTAGAAAGAATATATAATTCTGTCGAAAAACATGACATTATTCTAAAAGTCACTCATAAATAAAAACTTGCATGTGATTGCAAAGTGCCAGATTTAAAACCCACCAGTATCTAAATAAGGGTAATTTAAAGAGGAAAACTGCTTCATTTTAAAATATTTGGAGTATCAAATGCGAAAACTAGTAATTACTTGTGACTTGAACTGTCAAATACAAACTTTTACGTAATAAATTTACTGATTACACAGTCCCCTTAACAGTTTAAAATCAAATGCTGTAGTATAATAGGGTTAGAAATTGATTTTTTGAAAGATACTTTTTTTTCTCTGCGATAATTTCAAGAAATCAGGCGAATGTGTTTCCTGTCAAATGACTTGCTGAAGCATACATACTCTGTCAAAGGTTACAAATTAAATCAAGGGCAGAGGTTCATTATACTGTATGCCAGGACAAATCTGTCAAGAGCATTCCGAGACAAGTGAACTTGAAGGGTTGTGCAGTATTCGCGGGATAAAAAATTACTTGTATGATGACTGTGACACAAAGAAGGACTTGTATGTATATAGTGCATTCAAGATTGCATTGTTTAAATGATTGAAACAAGTGGAGTCTTTCTTGAGGGACCTACCCTCCCCCATCCCCCACGAGCAAACACTGAAATGTGATCCCTGAAAACTGATGGTCTTACACCAGATGTTGTATATGAAAGATTATTTTAAATTAGTGGTTCTTTAAATGTGGTATCACAAGACAGGTGATTTTGACTGAGGTGGTCTTTATGGGAGTTGTCTCAAGACATGTTAGACTGAGGTGGTCTTTCAAAGTGCTGTCTGAAAACAGGTTAGACTGAGGTGGTCTTTAAGGGAGTTGTCTCAAAACAAGTAGTGGTCTTTCAAAGTGTTGTCTCAAGACAGGTTAGACTGAGGTGGTCTTTCAAAGTGTTGTCTCAAGACAGGTTAGACTAAAGTGGTCTTTGAAAGTGTTGTCTCAAGACAGGTTAGACTGAGGTGATCTTTCAAAGTGTTGTCTCAAGACAGGTTAGACTGAGGTGGTCTTTGAAAGTGTTGTCTCAAGACAGGTTAGACTGAGGTGGTCTTTCAAAGTGTTGTCTCAAGACAGGTTAGACTGAGGTGGTCTTTCAAAGTGTTGTCTCAAGACAGGTTAGACTGAGGTGGTCTTTCAAAGTGTTGTCTCAAGACAGGTTAGACTGAGGTGGTCTTTGAAAGTGTTGTCTCAAGACAGGTTAGATTGAGGTGGTCTTTCAAAGTGTTGTCTCAAGACAGGTTAGACTGAGGTGGTCTTTCAAAATGTTGTCTCAAGACAGGTTAGACTCAGGTGGTCTTTCAAAGTGTTGTCTCAAGACAGGTTAGACTGAGGTGGTCTTTCAAAGTGTTGTCTCAAGACAGGTTAGACTGAGGTGATCTTTCAAAGTGTTGTCTCAAGACAGGTTAGACTGAGGTGATCTTTCAAAGTGTTGTCTCAAGACAGGTTAGACTGAGGTGGTCTTTGAAAGTGTTGTCTCAAGACAGGTTAGACTGGGTGGTCTTTCAAAGTTTTGCCTCAAGACAGGTTAGACTGAGGTGATCTTTCAAAGTGTTGTCTCAAGAAAAGCAGACTACGGTGTTCTTTCTGCATTGACCCAGTGTGTTTCTATCCATAAAATATGAATTTGGAAAAATTTGTTAAATGTGCATTTTATTGAAAATTTAAACTCTTGACAAAAATCAAAATCATGCAATGCTTCTTCAGCATTTGAAGTTATGCACGCTACCCAATCTGATATGAATAAAATACCACTCTGGTGTTAGCGCCTTCAATTCTCTAGCAAATGATTCAAGATTGCTACAAATTTTCAAATTTTATTAATACCAATGAAGTGGCCTGACTTGGCAGTAAAATGATTCATCACAATTCATTTGTTTGTTTTATGCAGAAAGTTAATTACAGCTTCAGAATTGCCACAATTACTTCTTCAAAACAGATAACGACAAAGTGCTATTAATCATACCTCATTATAGGAACATAACCCATTTATTGACTATCTTAGTTTTATTTACTTAACTGGACTAGTAAAGCTCTTTACAAAAGTCAGATTTATCATCCAGCATTTCACAAAAATAACCCATCTATTGACAGTTGTTATCTGAGTTTTATCTACCAATTTGACTGGTACAGCTCTTTACATAAGTCTGATAAATCGTTTGGAATTCTTACTGAAGTCTTATCTGCTAATTTGACTGGTACAGCTCATTACAAATGTCAAGTACAGTTCAACCCACATTATCACGTCAAACCCGCATTACGCCGCTATTTCTTGAAGAACAGATTTCCAGTCCCATATTATTCCCTTGTTGTAACTCCAAAACCCGCATACCGCAGTCCACCACCGATTTTCCGGTACAAATGGTCATTTATACATGTTTAATCCCTTAAACATATCGCCAGATCAGATGAAAATTAACGGGTGTGAGTAAAACAGTTTACTTCAAACTTCGACTGCAAAGGGACATAACTCAAATATCGAATGTCATAAACTGGTATCTGGTTGTATGAGCAAAGTGTAAAAGTCAGACGGGGACCAGCTTACGAGTTGGAAAAAATCAACATGTCGTGTATTTACACAGCAATTATCACACGTCAAGAAATAACTATGAAAAGATGAGATATATAAACTTAAAACCTTTGTATTATCGGCCTGTCAAAGAGTTATTTTAAACAAAAACGATGAAAGTTAACATATGAAATGTTTCCGGGCTAATGTTAGAAACAGATCTAGATTTTGTAGCCATTTTAATAGGGTGGCCAAATTGTCCGAACTTAAAAATTAGACAAAATATCCGAATTTACGATAGTGAGTTGTAAACAGGACAAGATATACAAGAGGGATTAAAGACATGTCATGATGAAAACGACCACACCTCCAAAATGGTAAACCTCGATATATTGCCAAACCCGTTATACTGCCAAAATTCAGGAAAACAAAAGGTGATGGTATATTGGGGGTGAACTGTATATCATTTGGCATTTAACAAACATAAGCCATCAATCAACTCGGTCTTTAATCAACTAATTCGACTGGTACAGCTCATTACAAAATCCAATACACTAGAATCTTGACAGACTGCCCCATCTTTCACTCAAATGTCAACAGAAGTGGAAGCCATTGTTTTCCAGGGTATCGTTGGGTCCTTTCCGATTCACTTTCGAGACAAACTGACGGGAGAATTCAGTTGAATTTTGCAAATACAGCGGAACCTGTCTCAAGAGACCGCACATCTGCCACTGAGATGTGGTCTCTCAAAAAAAGTACTATCTAAAAGATTGTTTAGCCGAGTGGTTTCCAAAATGTGGTCTCAGAAGACAGGCGGTCTTTTATAAGAATATCTCTTAAGACAGTTTCCACTGTACTTACCATCCAGGGCCATGACCATGATGAAGGGCATAGCAAAATTCTTTTTTACTTCCTGAAAGCAGAATAATCTGAACATTTTATAGGGAGTGCACACAGGCCATAATTAAGTAACTGCAAACATCCTGACTATACCACAGAAATATAAGAATCCCTAGACAATGTTCGGCCATCTTTGATTCTGGCTTATAACAATCAACCATTCTTGGCTAGGTCAGTCTGACTGGTGCAAAATAATAAAAAGAAAATAACAAACTGAAATTGATGCTGCGTAGTTGAGAGCAGACATAAATACTGATATTGCTTGTCCAGATAATTCTGTCTGGCATTAGGCATAAATACAACCTGAATTAGTGGCAATAAACTTACCAGTTCTCTTTACAATACCTTGGTGTATATGAATGAATGATTTTCCGATTTTCCAACTGTAATTAAGGAGATCGACCAAAATATCACTGGAACTGAATTCATAGATATTTGTATTACATCTCCACATATTTCGAAAAAACAAAATGTTTCAGCGCAGTGGAAAAAAGCGTTTTGAGAATATTGATGTATCAATACATGCCCCCAACTTGCAGTTACTAAACTTCAACCAAAACCTTAATTTCACATATTGAGAATAATTATTTTTTATTTTGGCCCAACCATTCATCACTCACATTGTACCTTGTTTAACTGTTTTGCCACCAGGTAACTTAATGGTATATCCTTTTGTATTGTATCACACCAGTCTATTATTGTTTATGGGGGGTGAAGGGTTAAAAAAGGTGTAAATACTGACAGTGATTACTTCTTCACTTAACACTTGACGTTGGAAGTGTCGCAGATCTTTGTGATGAGATTAATACCCCTCACTTTGACTTATCAACCCCTGTGTTCTCATTAAATAGACTTACCCAAATCAATAAATAGTACAGTCTAATGTCAATATTTAGGACTGAACAAGTTAATATTGCACGTAAAAGTATTTCAAAAATTGGACTCTAAATCAGACTTCCTCCAATTCTGACAGTGGACTTAACCATACTTTGATCTGGGCAGATCTAAGTGTGACTTCAGGGGTTCATGTGTGCATGTTAGGCAAGTCTTAAGACTTTAGACCTAGGCTGTTGTTGACATCTCCATACAAATGAAACAAAATGTTGACCATATCTAAACTGGCATGAGATTTTGTTTTTATGAAGCAACATACCAAACAGACATGTAGAACATATCAATATAAATTGGAATGTTGGACCCCAAAATCTGAGGAACAACACCCCCCTGCTGCCTTCCATTACAGGGGCATAAAAACCTTTGGGAAAACCTTTGGAAGAAGTTACACACAACATCTAGACAAAACAAAAATGTTCAAGTAAGAAAATGAATCTGCAACATCTCTTGTTTTACCGTCAGCGTAAACTGAAGGCAATCAGGTACAGACCAACAGATTAACTAATAAACTGCTTAACGACACACAACTAAATCGGCTAACATCTGACCTCTGAAACCGCAGATAGCTCGACAAGAGAACATACTGCAACACTGCACTCTTAAAAACAAGTTTCAGCACCAAATGCAATTAAGAGATTCTAAAAGTGGATGTATTCTATATTTCAATCAAGATAAATGTCAGTCGGCTGTCTAACCCCGACCAGGGAGTGAAATGTTAAACTTTGTGTTATTTACTTAGAGGTTACGGAGCTGTCAAATAAAGCATATCAAACAAGACAATCGAGAGCTCCCCATACACATATCTACCGTATCTGCTGTGTATACATTTTTTTCTCTTTCATCTTCTTTTGTTTTACAATGACAAGATATCATCCACGCATCTCTCTCTCTTGCAGTGATCCGACTCCCAGTGATCTGATCAGGAGAACATCTTTGAGAATGAGATGACCTACCATCGTGAAATTAAACACCTCATAAACATCTATCTAGCAGGGTAACCTGACATTTAAATGAAGTGTAAGGTTTTTTGCAAATTGTGATTCCGATAAAATTATCTTTGTTTGCCAATACCCTGCATGACTTTTGCCAATACAGTAAAATCTGTCCAGAGAGACCACCCCATCTGCCACTGAAATGTGGTATCTCAAGACAGGTGGTCTCTCAAAAGAGATTTTATCAAAATTATATAACCAAGTGGTATTCAGAATGTGGTCTCAAAAGACAGGTGGTCTTTTATGACAGTGGTCTCTCAGGTCAGGTTTCACTGTACCCTGTAACACTATCTGGCATCAGTCTGGGGGTTACACTGTCGTTAGTAAGTTTAGCCATTGACAATTTTATTTCAAGATTGGCTAAAAAATTAAATTACTTAATTTTCTGGTTGACATATATACAGTGAAACCTGTATATAGGAGCCACACAAGGGACTAGAAAATATTGACCTTTATGTGCAGGTGACCCTTATACACAGGTTCAATTTAGTTGAAGTATGCAGTCAAGGAAGTAGAAAAAAATTGGCCTTTATAAACAGGTAATCCTTATATAGAGGTGGCCGCTATAGCAGGTTTTACTGTATATATTTTTTTGGTCATGTGTTGTACATTATATATATATTTTGTGTGTAGCATATGGTTGTTCACAGAAAAAAATATAGAAAAGTCACTGCCTGACAGGCCAAATGAGTTTGACAATATGCACAGCAAGATTAATGGAACGCTTAATTTGTAACAGCAGAATGGCACTGGTACATTTCCGAATCTCAGAGGAAAATCGAGTTTTTTTTTTCACAAGTATCTTTAGTTTAACTGATCAAATTACTTTGAAATTTTGCATCATAATAGATTACCCTAACTTTAGATAATAATAAAATGTGATAAGTTTTCGATATAAAATACGAGGCAAACAGTGAATTTAGCAAATTTTAGAAACCCAACTAATACACTATAATTGTGTCTGCTGGAGGACCTATTCTCGGATAGCAGATTTTTTTATGTTGAGCTTGTGCAAAGAAAATGTTGGATATTAAGAAAGAAAGATGAGTAATTTCAGGGTTGTATTGAAAGTATCAATCGTCATTTTTCTAACATCTTTTATTTTTGTATAAAAACTGACAATATATCAATGAAGTTTTGTTTATTCATGCAAGAAAGTGTCAAAAAATAGGTACCATCCAAGAATAGGTAACATACCAGAACGTAAAATTCTCCAAATCAAGTAAACCTTATTGAACCATCTAACCCTCGACTAATATTTTCTTATCTCTATCTCAAAGTGGAGCTAGATTCTATTAGTCCCATATATAGATTAACGAAGACAAAAAAAAATTATTATTGAAATTCTGATGCTCTAAACATTTGACCACTAAGGCTCCTAACCATGAACATTACGGCAAGTGAATATAGTTATGTAGACCTACATAATTTTCAACTCGAAGCCACAATAATGGAGTTTTTCCTGAACTTTTATACATGTATCTATCTAAAAACTGAGAGACTTTTTTTTTTCTTCAAATAAATCACCGACTTAAATATCACCTAATGTTGACAATAGTTTGTGTCAGATTGTGGAATATTATGTTGCTCTGGTTACAATGATAAATCGATTAATGGATGTCTTCTGTCTGTTACAAATGCATTGTGGAATATCAGGAGCTATCGGATTACCACCTATAACAAAGACTGACCGGGGTGTTCCGAGTATCCCGTTTCCAGGGATGTCTCTACTGACTAAAGCTTTTGCTGTTTTGACATTTTGTTGAACTGTTATTTTTTGTAAAATTTGCACATTTCAGCATAAATGACATATCACAGAAACCAGATGCACATTTTCCGTGTGTTTTTTATCACAGTCTCTTGAACTACATCAACAAACCCTCAGTGTTATAAAGCTTTGATTTGAGATTCTTAATACCCACATAACTGTGTATTCTATCTTGCTGAATCATACAAAAGTATTTGTTTATATTCTATTTCTGTAGCCATGTAGCTAAAGCATTGGTTTCAACTCCAGTCAAGATGGGTTCAAGCTCTACTTGAACCTAAGCAGATTTTGTGAGAGAGTTTGGCAGTTTACGTGCGTAAGGTTGGTGGTCTCATCCCAGGTACCAAGTACACTCAACCAGATTAGCTTCTCACCATTATAAACTGCCTGCCATCGTATAACTGAAAAATTGTTGATTGTGGCAAAAAAATATAATATACACAAAACAAACTACATATATTTTAGCATTTAACTGTATCAGTAGTCAATATTTTGTGGCTGTACATATTTTTTGGCATTTGACTATAGCAGTAGTCAATACTTTGTGACTGTACATATCTTTTGGCATTTGACTGTAGCAGTATTCAATATTTTGTAGCTATGCATATATTTTGGTACTTGACTTCAGCAACAGTCAATATTTTGTGGCTGTGCATATATTTTGGCATTTGACTGTAGGAGTAGTCAATATTTTGTGGCTGTGCATATATTTTGGCATTTGACTGTAGGAGTAGTCAATATTTTGTGGCTGTGCATATATTTTGGCATTTGACTGTAGACTAGTCAATATTTTGTGGCTGTGCATATATTTTGGAACTTGACTATAATAGTTGTCAATATTTTGTGAATGTACATATATTTTGGCATCTGACTGTAAGAGTAGTCAATATTTTGTGGCTGTATATTTATTTCGGCACATTACTGTGGCAGTTTTCAACATCATGTGGCTGTACATATATTTTGGCTGCACTTTATAGTAGGATTTCTCTAGATTTTGTTGTAGTATATTTATTGCTGCACTTTACGATAAGTTCCTATAACTGTACCGTACATATATATGCTACTGGTAATAAAGATGTTTCCTATTTATCCATTGTTTGCATATTTTTTCGCCTGTGAACAAATTGTAGCAATAAAATCTGTCACGATAATTAACTCTACAGATTTACTGGGGTTCTGCCGAATTACAAATAATGCTGTCAGTGAACCTACAGATTCCATATGGATACTGAAAATAATTTATGCAGAAAACATGTGATACTTGACAGAAAATTTGAGGAATTCATTATCAGTAAATACAGTGGAACCTGTCTTGAAAGACCACTCTCATGAAAGACCACCGGTCATCTGAGACCACATTCTGAAAACCACTTGGCTAATAATTCCATTAAATAAAACCTCTTTTGAGAGTCTGCCTGTCTTGAGAGACCACATTTCATTGGCCAATGGAGTGGCTTGAACATTGATCTAATTAAACCATGAAGTCTCTCATTTCTAGTCAGTGGGGATCTGAGCACCGCTGGATCCTAAGCTGATTTTGTGAGAAAGTCAGCCAGATTGCTTGCTGAAGGTCGATGGTCTCTTCCTGGGTACATTGTCAAGTCAGGCGTAAAAAACCACCATCCAAACAAACAATCGGTTCATAACGTGGTGATGTTCATTTCAAAAGCACTGCTTTTTAAAATTTTGAATAGTGTTTTACGCCACATTGAAAAAAAATGTTCAGTTATATGGTGGCGGCCAGTTTTTAATGAAGGAGGAGAGAACCTGGTTACAATGTACCCGGGAAGAGACCACCGACCTTCCGCAAGTAAACTGACAAAGTTTCTCACAAAAATCAGCTTAGGTTCCAGTGTGACTCGAATCTGTGCTGACAGGAAGTGAGAGATTTCATGATTTAAAATGCAATGCTCTAACCACTCGGCCACGGAGGCCACATATAAGCACTAATAAACAGATGGCGATCTGTGAATGTGTTTGTGACCACAGTGTGGCTACCACACAGTCATCATCAATGACATTTGTCATCCAAAGTTCTGGTGACCGCTTAGCATCAACCAGGTATCTTGCTGCTTATGGAAAGCTTAACATGTAGGGAATCAACTGTTGTTCTAATCATTGCACTTGCTGGCATAAGTAGGTGCCCTTTATACAGAGGTAGCCTTTAATACATGTTTGACTGTTATACTTATTTCCCCAATAATATTACACCCTATATACACACAAACATGTCCAAGTACAAGATGCTGATAAATTACTTCATTTTCTAACACTAACGGGATGTGTAAATTTGAAAAGACAGCATTCAATGTCGCACTGTGTTGAACTAAACAACAATTTATTCAAATTGCTGTATAATTGGCTTCCCGCTATGAACTACTCTACAGACACAGCGGTTCCTATGGCTCTCAAAATAAAGCTGGGAATATTAATTAGGAAAAAGAAAAAAAAAAGAAACTGCGAAACAAGCCTATGATATTTTGAATAAAATTAAAGTTGTCTTTACTTTGCATGTGGTGACAAAAATGTTTGGCGGAATAATCTTTTCACAAAGAAACTACAGTAGTAGATCAAAAGTAAGTTCCCAAAAATGTATTTCACTATACAGTAAAACCTGCTATAGCGGCCACCTCTATA
Organism: Atrina japonica; assembly: GCA_030159075.1. NCBI lineage: Eukaryota > Metazoa > Mollusca > Bivalvia > Pterioida > Pinnidae > Atrina > Atrina japonica. The sequence continues at coordinate 153,893 of BROG01000904.1, read as the reverse complement.
TAAGGATCACCTGTCTATAAAAGCCAGTTTTTAAAAGTCCCTTGACTGCATACTTCAACTAAATTGAACCTGTGTATAAGGGTCACCTGCACATAAAGGCCAATATTTTTTTTGTCCCTTGGGTGGCCCCTATATACAGGTTTTACTGTATATCCTTAGTAATTCTACATTGTTTGATTTTGTCCTCTGAATTTGGTAGACATAAAAAAAATAAATGCAAAATGGCACATTTAACCTTCGGGTCTGGGCCTAATTCTGATAATATTTTTGTTTGTTGACATGCATAAATTATTTAGCTATTGATGGTTTTATTATAGGCACATGTGTATTACATCACAGATCCATTCATTATCTTTGTAATAAACAGCTGATAAAAATTATGTTACTCTCATGAAGAGCAATGTATTTCCACTGAAACAATAAGTAAGTTACGATGGAATTCCTGTCGAATGAGTACTAAATCTCAATTTTTTGTGAATCAAGTTTTGCTAAAATTGGATAAAAGACAAATTGTCTAGGAGTTACTGGAAAAAAGAATCAATTTGCTAACAGTATATACCGTAGTGAAAATAAATTATGGGAACTTATTTCTGTCACACCACTGTATATGGATGTACTAGCAAGACAAACTTTATTTCACACAACCAGCACTGGCTGACCCAGCTGGTTGCTCTAACGTAACATGTACAAGTATTAGGTTATTAGGGGCGCAAGAAAATTTGGCAAAATTGCTTTGAAATTGAGGTTTAAAAAACAAGATAAAACAACTCTCATTTTTAAATCTGGCTAATAGCTGATAAAATTACTCAAATTATAAAAGTAGTGGCTCGTTTATAGACAGATTTAGTTTTCATTCACAAACTTTGTAGATGCTGACTTAACAATTATACATACAAAATTTGAAAGTCATCTGATCATATGTTCACGAGAAGATTTTTAAAAAGATATACCAAGTTTTGTGGGTGTTGCCCTTGTTGGTCCTAGCCCCTTTTAATTTGCAAACTTTATGTGGCTTCACATGGAAATACATCCTGCGAAGTTTGGTGAAAATTGGCTCACCGGTTTCTTAAGAAGAAGTTGAAAATGTCTAGAAGTTTTAAACAACGCACAACGGACACTGCATAACAACAGGCACAAGAAGATCACAATAGGTCACCTTGATTCTTCAGCTCAGGTGAGCTAAAAATGTGTTATATGTACTTTCACATTACAGTAGAACCTGTCTTGAGAGACCACCCCCATCTGCCACTGAAATGTGGTCTCACAAGACAGGTGGTCTCTCCAAAGAGGTTTTATTTAAAGGTTTTTATAAACAAGTGGGTTTCAGAATGTGGTCTCAAAAGACAGGTGGTCTTTCATGAGAGGTTTCACTGTGTACTTGCTCTCAAGCTTTAAGAAATTTCTTATTTAAAAATTGATTCAACCCCAACTGGAAATTAAGCTGACTTTGCGAGAAAGTTTGCCAGTTTACTTGGATGTCTAACCATGAGTACATGTACAATGTAACTAGGTTTTCTCCTCCACCATTAAAAAATGGTCGTAAATTTACATGTACATGTATAACCTAATAATTTTAGGTGTCTGACCAATTACTGTTAAAAAGGTAAACAATCTAATAAAAACATTCCTTTTTGCAAATTTAAGATAACGTTAATATTTGATATACATGTATGACAATTTTGCAGACACCAATCTTACCTAACCCATGATATTATAAAAATGTTACTTGAGCCTCAGAAATCATTGGAATTTGAATTTTTCTGAATTTTGGTGCAGAAGAGAACCCGCTTACAATGTACCAGTAAAGAGACCACTGGCCGTCTGAAAGTAAACTGGTAAACTTTCTCACAAAAAATAGCTTAGGTTCCAGCGGGGCTTGAACCTGCGCTGACCAGAAGTGAGAGACTTCATGGTTCAAAGCACAATGCTCTAACCACTCAGCCATGGAGGCCCCTCACTGGCACCAGAGATCATGGGATTTGCTTGTTAAATTGTAGGGTAAATCTACCAACGTAACTCTATGACCAGTTGCAGCATCTGCCATATTGATAACAGCTTGACAGACATAGCAACAATAACTAAGGATGGGGGAAGTGGGTGGAGCTTAGTGATGGGTGAATTGACCCCGAGAGTAGCCAATTTCTAATGCTGACTATAGTACACATACATGTACACAGTGTTTACACAATGACAAACTCATCTCTTAGCTGTCACTAACAAAGGTGATGATGTAATTCCCAAACATCGTTCACTAATTACCACAGAGACCGAAATTTACATCCTGTTTTTCGATCAATCACTAAAATTTCCACTACCTTTAAACAATAAAGTACTTTTTACGACAAGGCAATTTTCAAGAATTTCAAAACAAAATTGAAATTAGATGAAATTATTTTCTAGCGAGTGCATCATTTTAATCTAAACTAAAGTGTTAAGAGGCATTATGCTGTCAAAATCTTGTCAACATGTAGAGATGGGGCGAGCAATCAACAAATTACTTCCACGTACAAATGAGAGCAAATCTGCAAAGCAAGATTATTCAGCTTTAAACACATCGACCCCTGTAATCACATTTAGACTCAACTAAATCAATGAATAGAATGGTGTACTGTTTTAATTCAGGGTTAAACAAGTTATTAATGAATGTGAAATCAGTGTAGAATTTGGATTAAAAATCAATCATTACCCAGTCCTGATTTCTTGACAGTGGACTTTACCATTCCTTGAAATGGGCAAGCCCAAATGTGACTACAGGGGACGATGAATTAAACACTAGTGCATTACATAACTGGCTTCTCTTTTCCATGACCTATATGTACGTTTTTTACGAATGAAGTTTCACATATATTTTATTTAGAAAGCCATTTGGTTCTTACATTGTATCTGGGAAAAATTATAACAAAAAGTTTACAGAAGTGAAAACCTTCCACTCTGAGGCAAAATGGCTACTGTTTCTGAAGAAATGGGTGTTTCTTGATGTGAAAATCATCCAATATATAATGGAATCTCATTATGTCGACATCAGATGAATTAAAATTCTGGTTATGTCAAAGTCAAACGGTCGGTCCAAATTTTGTGGTTGGTCCAAATTTTGTTTACTCTATAGTTATACTACTTTTACTCCTAATATCTTGAAATTTTGCTTATATCAAAGCAAATTTGCTGTCCATAATGTTATAGAAAAAAAACCACTTGATATCTCTAAATGACCTTCTGCAGTCAAAGATTCACATGATTTACTTAAAATTAAGTCATAGCCTGAGAAGGTTTATTCATTGCCCAATATATTTTTGCCAGAAAATATTTTAATTGAAAATTTTTGTCATCTTGAATTTCAGATATCTCAAAGAAATATCAGAGGTCCCATAAATTTCGTGATACATGGGTTTCATTAAATATTGTTGCACCTATTTCTCTATTTTTTTTCCTTTCTGTATCATAATCCTGTATGTCTTTCTTACAATCTCCCCACCTTGCCTTCTTTCTTTCTATCATTTACTTTCCTCAATCTTTTTCTCTATCACTCACTTTCCTCTCTCAATCTTTTCATCCTCTTTTCTCTCTCTATCTCTTCAGCCACCTCCCTTTCTCTCTCTATCTCTCCAGCCACCTCTCTTTTTCTCTCTATCTCTCCATTCCCATTTTGCCTTTTTCTCTCTCCACTTTTTCCCTATTTTTCCTATAATTTCATTTAAAGTTTCCCTCAACCTATCGCCAAACCCCTTTATTATGCTGAATTTGGGCTGAACAAATGGTGGCAGTATATTGAAGTTTTACTCTCTCTCTCTCTCTCTTTCTCTCTCTCTCTCTTTCTCTCTCTCTCTCTCATATACACACAGATCTCAGTATGTTTCACAAAAAACATTACCAATATGATACGACATATATAATATATTATTACCTGTATAATCTTTCATATGTATAATTTAACTCTACAAGGGTGAAAAAAAAAGCTTCAATGGGTCAACGTCCTCCTACAGGAAATTGCGATTACAATTACAATTTTTTGTACAGCTAAACAATTTAAATCTATTGTATCAATATATCAAGTTTCATTTTAATATGAGGCAGTTCTATAACAATTTATCTTATGGGTAAACTTTAACCTATATATACTATTTCTCTGTTCTAACGATCAGTGAATCATGAATTCATTCACCCCTAAAGACACATTTGGACTGGGGTAAGTCATTGATTTACAGAAGAGTCCATTGTTTTTCAGGGGTTGACGAGTTTTAATCAGAATCCAAACATATTCGTTTATCATTTCTCACCTGATGTCCTAGTGTAAAAATTAATTTTGTCTCAACACAATCGTGACATCACATCATATATCATAAATATCAAACTTTCACCTGATGTGACACGGATGACTGAACAGATTGACAGGTGCAAAGACGGGACAAACTCTTGGTACATTTATATATAGCAAAATCATTCTTAGGTAAAATTTCTGGTGTCATCTCGAATAATGTTTATTTCAACTGAATTTCACTTTGACTTCATTTTCATTTTTCTCATGAATTTTGGGTTCAAATTTGTTTAAAAATCATGTTTTTCAGGTCGTAAGAACAAAAAAATTACAATACCTTGAGAAACATAATTCAAATTAATTCTACAAATGTCCAGTTTTTGGTTTTTTAAACTGGCCGCCACCATTTCACTGAAAAAATGTTGACAGCGGCATTTAACACTATTCAAAATTAAAAGCCATTCTACAAATTTCCAGTTTTAATATACAAGATAAACTGAGCTCTTTTAGCAGATTACTTTGTATAGAGTTAGAATCTTATTTTTATGTAAACTAAAGTTTTTGGTAATTGCTTTTTGTTTTTACATCCTGCCATGAATTTTTCACTTATCTAGAGATGTCACTCATGCTATGGCCTGATGTCGATACAGTGAGGTTTTCTTTTACATAACATGCCTGTCGCAACACAGGATGTCAAATGTATGTTTTATCCAAAAGACCTGTGACTTTTACCTCATATTCTGAGCTCCTGGCAAAGGAAAGTGGTCACTGATTTAGATTTTTGAAGTCACTGGTATGACCTTGAACCAGAAATTACACCCATGACCTCCCGCTTGCAAGTGTTGTTGTTGTTTTATTGTTGTTTAACATCCCAATCAGGAATCCTTCACTCATATGGAGACATCAACATATGCCGGTGAAGGGCTTCAAATTTTGGCCTATGCTCGGCACTTACGACCATTGAGCAGTGAGGTTTCTTTACCGTGCCGACACCTACTGCAACACAGGACCTCAGTTTTTGCTGTCTCATCTGAAGGACAGGAGAACCCTTGCCGCCTCTGCCGAGGCTCACATCTACGATACTCTGGTTGCAAATCAAGCACTCTATGGCGCACTTGCAAGTGCAATGCTTATTTTTCTGCATGAGTTTTATATGGTTTATAACAAAAGATCACAATATGTCTTAGAAGGTATTGGTCTTTTCACTTCAGCATGTCTTAATTGCGGTTGGGATGCACTTTTAAAACAACACAATGAATGAGATTTTTTCCATTAAAAGATAGAAAAAATTCAAAAATAAAATTTTCTAAAATTCTGTAAATGAAACCTTTGAAGAAAAAGTTCAAAACTGTAAGTGTGACGTATGTACAGGTGGCAATGAACTAAAGTCACTCAGAAGAGCTAAAAATAAACACGAAACAAAAATGGAAATTCCCACTGCTAAAAAAAAATTGATGACTTACTTGGAGAAATCCAGGAATGCATGATGTCCATGGTACAGAGCTGGCTTCATTCTGTTCCAGTCAGTGACATTATGAACAAACCTCATCTGAAAGTACAAAGATAAACATTTATAACAAAGAACCTCAGATCACACGGATAAATGCTTTAAAAAGAATCTCTTCTGAAAAAAATTAAGGTTGTAAGGGGCAATAAAATGAAGGTTCTAAGGGGCAATAAAATGAAGGTTCTAAGGGGCAATAAAATTAAGGACATCAGGGACATTAAATTTAATGGCCTTGGGGAATTAAAATTAAGAGCCTCAGGGAAATTAATATTAGGGGTCTCCGATCATTGCAGTTAAGGGTCTCAGGGACACTGATTATATATGCATCATGGGCATTAAATTTAAGGGCCTCACAGTATGTTAGCTCAGGGCCTTAGGGGCATTAAAATTAATGGTCCTAGGGGTAATATGATTAAGGGTCTCAGGACATTAGAATTAAGGACTTTTGAAGGGCATTAAAATTGAGAGCCTCAGGGGCATTAAAATTATGGGCCTCAGGGAGAGGGGGTCAGATTATAATATAACAGCCTTGTTACCTATGTAAAAATATTTAATTATTCTCCAGAAATGATATTTATTGTTTCATAAAGAGAAATTTTTTTTTTTTAACTTTAAAAGTCTGAAACCTATCTCAAAACATTTTAAATTTGTTATAACAAGGACTTGATAAACTCGTAGATTTTCATACAAAATACAAATTTGCATATAAATATCTTTTATTGCCCTAAAAAGACTACGTACCAATACACCAAATCTAGATTTTATGATCTCTTACAATTATCTTCAATGTACCAAGATTTTACTGTGCGGCAATTAATCAGACAATTTGGTTTGACATAAACAAGCTTTTACTGTGGAAACCAGATAAATAAATTTGGACATTATTTCCATTCTCTTGGGTGACCGATCATTGATTACATAATTGTATGTGATATTTTTGACTGATGCAAGATGGATAAGGTCATAAGAAGAATTTTTGTTTTATGTTCAGGGAATAATTCATATCATCGACCATTCTGAGGAATCAGACATCTAAATTACATTAGAATGCCAGTTTGGTATACATGTAAGCACAGTAACGCCTGCTATAGCAGCCACTTCTATATAAGGATTACCTGTTTATAAAGGCCAGTTTTTTCAAGTCCCTTGACTGCATACGTCAACTAAAGTGAACCTGTGTATAAAGGTCACCTGCACATAAAGGTCAATATCTTCTGGTCCCTTGGGTGGCCCCTATATAAAGGCTTCACTATAGTTCTCTAATTTACATGTACATTAGTACGTTTGTTTTCTTGTAACCTATGGACAGCTCAGAAGTGTGTCTTCTCTATGGAGGTTACATTGTTTGTGCGTTGATGGCGCGTGGACTGTATTGTATATACCGTCATATCATGTACAGTAAAACCTCATTTCATTTGCCAACTCACTTTATGCCACAATTTTTCAAAGTCCAATTTTCCAATTTTCACTGTAATTTCATTCAAGGTTTCCCCTCAACCTATCGCCAAACCCTTTTATTATGCCAAATTTGGACTGAACAAATTGTGACGGTGTAATGAAGTTTTACTGTATATCTGTATTCTTGTAACCTCTGGACCGCTCGAAAATGTTTTTGATTTTGATTTTTTAACTCATCAACCCCTGATAAACAATGAACTCTTCTGTAAATCAATGACTTATGCCACTCCAAATGTGACTTTAGGGGTGATGGGTTAATACAAAACTCAACAATTTTGAAGCGAAATCAAGTTAATGAAATGGTGATGTCCACCCATCTGTCTGTCTGCATCAACAAAATTCTAGATGCAAAATTAAAAGTTTTCAAATTGGCGACCTCATCATTTACCAAAAAATAAAAAGGTTTCAGAGGACAAATAGATTTTAATTTGTAGAGAACAAACGAGTAAACATCTAAATATGGCTTCCTCTTGCATTCTACACATAGAAAGTAAAAAAAAAAAAAAAACACTCGTTACGCTCTGGCAAAGTATCAAAAGAGATGATAGCCAATATCCGCTTGACAAAATGGACAATTATCATGTTAATCTATCGCTCATTGTTTTTCTGCTGTCTTCCACTTCAATGTTGATGGGATTTCCATCAAATGTGATGTATAAGTACATACTCTTTTGCCTCTAAGAGTAACCATAAATTTGCCGTATTGCAATGAATCTGTCAAATGGGTGGAGAAAATCAATACACTAAGTGATTCTTTTGTATACGATGCACCAGTGATGATAAAATGATATTTATTAATCAATATTTGTGATAATGAAAACAAAAATTAATTACAGGCATTGATAAATAATGAAAATATATAACAGAGCAATTGAATAGAAAAAAATAATAATTGCATTAAATATGTCGCTATGCAATCATTTTACATGACAAGTACAAATATATTGGAATTTGCTAATATTTCAAAATTTATTATTTTTTTTTTTTTTATTTTATTTCTCGGAGATCAAAAACCCGATATGAACAACTTTAAGATAATTGAATGACAGAATCAGAGAATTTATTGTGACAATTTTGTATATCATACATTATCATGAAATATGCAAATTTCAACTCGCAATATTCAGGGAAATGGTTGAAATTTTATATCTGCTATATAAATATGTTAAAATGAGAAAATATAAATTAATATGTTAAAATGAGAAAATATGAACTGAAAAGGGTAGGGCTATATATCATGGTTGAGGATGTGAAAAGAATTTACGGCTTCACAATATTTTTTTCAAAAAAATGTGGTTTTATATGAAATATACAGTAAAAAGTTATAGTGTCTAAATACTTTTTGCAGGTCTCTGTATATATATACAGGCTTTCTACTGTTCCTATTTTTTCCTACTTTTCCTACTTTTTTATATTGATCTTTTTTTTTCCTACTTATTCAGAAAATCCTCCTACTATTCCTACTATTTAATCACAAATGAAAAAAAAATAATAATGAAAAATAAGAAAGCAATACAGTTGATACAGTCAAAGAGAATATTAAAAATATGAAATAAACTAGAAATACATAATAAATCAGACTGAATGATTTATAATAATGTTAATCTAAGACTGTCAGTTAGTTCATTAACAGATACAAAACAGCAGTTATTTTGCTAATAGAAGACTGAAGTCATCCTGATGAGACTGTTGACTGAGCTAGTGTGAACCTGTAAAGAGTTTTCCTCACTGTCCAGATTTCTTGGAAGGTAAGATGAGCCTTAATTTGGGAAAAAGTCTTCCTTATGTTGTATATCTCTACTAAATCTGTACACTGCAGCACATGATTACTAAATAACACATATTGTTCATTTACATGTTCATTTACATGTTTACTTGAATGTACAGGTGGTACTTGTTACATTGTGTATAGATATGCTTTCCCAATGATGTTCTCACTGAGGGAATATGTTTTTCCAAGATTATTATCAGTCTAGTAACACTGAAAGTTTTATCTCTGTCAAATTGTTTATCTGCCCTTCTGTCAAAGTTGTTTACATGAACTATTTCTAATCAAACATTGAAATATTTGATTCAAATTCGGGGCACTTTTGAATGTAGAAGAGATGCAAATCATAGTGGTGGCTGCCATTGTAAACTTATTTTGGCCAGAAAGGGGATGTATTGCATCAACAACACCTGTAGAATCCCTATCCCTGATTTTATTTTGTCATTTGACAAGTTTGTGCTGATGGAATGATTTTTTTTTAATCTTGGAAAAACACACTGGTGGTGATTTGAATGCAGATCATGTATATATTTATACCACTGTATTCTAATTCACTGCCTTTGTTTAGGGATGTCCTCAATAGACCTGGTGTTTACCTTAAAATTTGGATGAGTAAAATGATATTTCTCATGTTGCTTCATCCATCATCTCTATTTAAATGTTGCATTTACTCAATTTTTTCCTCTTTCTTATGCAAATTTGTAGGGAAACTTGTCCTATGTGTATTGTCCATCATGTTGTAGACTTTCACTCTCTTTCTGCTTCTAATGATAGGCATGTGTGCGTCTTTATATTACTGGTTTTGTAAGTTACATTCTGTTTCTACCACAAGAAATTGAATTGAACTCAGTCAGTATTTACACAGTGCAGTATGATGAAACAGGGAATGCTCTGAATAAAAAGCAGTGTGATGTATTGGTGAGATTTTGGAATGAAGAGAGGGGAGAGGTGTCAACAATGTTCGTTAAGAGTCTGCTTTTTGGACATGCCAAGGGAAAAGATGTGGGACAAGCTCTTCTGGATACACTTTCAGCCGAGAACATTTCTTTGGAGAAACTATTATTTTTAGGAAGTGATGGACCTAATATTAGTAAATAAAACAATTTGGACATATATCAATGATAAAAAAAATTCTTGGATACAGTAAACTGGTTGAATTCATACCATGCACAATACATGTAGTACACAACTCCTTCAGAAAAGGATTGAATGTCTTTGGTGAAGATGCAGAGGAATTGGCAATAGACTTGTTCCTTTGGTTTAAAACACATGGATGCCAAAGGGAAGATTATAGTTCAACTCTAGAACACCTAGGCATGGATGATAAGATGTTTATAAGACACATTGAATGCAGGTGGCTGACGCTGCTTCCAGCACTTGAGAGAATAGAGCGTCACTGGGAGGCTGCAAAACAGTACTTCCTAAAAGATTTACCCAGAGCAAGTAGGGAGGACAGGACAGATAAAATTCTTTCCAAAAACACTAGATACCAACGCATTTGCGAAAAGTTGAGATTTCCATCTATTTTAGCTGAGGTGCAATTTCTGGTCAGTACTGCCCCACTCTTTACCAGCTTCTTAACATTGTTCCAGAAACAGGAACCACTTATTCACCTATTGTATGAGGAGTCAACTCAACTTCTACAGAAATTTATGCTCAGATTCATGAAACAAGAAACAGTTAAAAGTGCAAGTGGATCAAATTTATCCAAAGTTGATATCAAAAATGTAAACAACTGTTTGAACTTAAGTGATATGGAAATTGGTGGTGGAGGAACACACTCAACAGTGTCTAAATTTGAGTCTGCAAAACAAAGGGAGATAATTCTTTACAACATTAGAAAGTTTTACCATGAAGTGGTTACTTACTTGTCAAAGAATTTACCAATCAATGTACCTGTTGTGAAATATTCTCAGTGTCTTCACCCTGATATTAGAGAACACGAGGACTCCTATAAGTATTTCAAGAAGCGAGTGCAAAGTCTCCCACACATTAAAACAGAAGAACTGTCTTTAGTTTGTGATGAGTGGAAAATGTACATGTCTGAAAAGATTCCAGAAAGTCAAATCTGTGGTGAGAAGAATCAATCAAGAAGGGTTGACAAATTTTGGAATTATGTGTTTTGCAAAAAGAATGCAAGTGGAAACCTGAAATATTCATTTCTCAAAAACACTATAACAGCATACCTATGTCTACGTCATGGGAAAGCTGATGTAGAGAGCAGCCTTTCTGTTAACAAAAAGGTTCTGACAGCAGATAGGACTCTTATGTCAGAAGAGACTCTGAATTGTTTGAGAATTACTAGAGATGCTGTAAACTTTTATGGTGGCTATTACACACAGTATGATGGAAAGTGTTGCAAATGCTCATGCAAAGTACCCGAGGAGATTAGAGGAAGAGAAGGCAGAGACAACATTAAAGGAAAGAAGATAAAGAGAGATGATGGAACAAAAAGAAAAGGTAAAGAAGATCAATGAGGAAAGAAAAAGAAAGATACATGAGATGGATAAAGAAATGAAGTAGACTGAAGAGGAACTGAAGGAAGAACTTTCAAAGGCCACAAATATTTTTGAAGAAGCCAATAATAGATTAACACAAGCAATTAAAAACAGAGATTTTGCAGAACTTAATATAGCTCAAGGGCTAAGAACGACTTAGAAAAGGCATCAGCAGCCCTGGAAAAATCAAGGGGACAAAGATCTGACATAGAAGTAAAAAGGAAGAGACTTATGGATAGTTATTTGGCTGCAGGGAGTGAAAAACCAAAGAATAAATAAGCTTTTATTGTGTTCAGTGAGCTTACTGTGTATCTGTCACATACTTTGCATGTGAAATGTGCTGCAGTGTGTTTATAACAAAAATTAAGAGTGCAGACTTTTCTTGTATCTTGTTACCTTTCAACTGTTTTGTCTACACTTGCAAACTAACATGTATTCAAATGCTGTATTGTGGTGTACATTTATGTCGTAGATTATGTATGTTTGGGATATTTCATACTTTGTTATGCTGTAGTAGTTTTACTGCAAGTATAAGTCAGCTTGCTTATGATATTTGCCAGGTATATAGTCTGCTAGATGCTAACATGTACCATTTCTTACAATACCACATCTTCTGCTCACTGTATAAAAAATAAGTATTGAATGTATCCCTAAAGAAATAATTTTTTTTAGGTGAACACTGCCAGTCTTCAGTATTGTCAAGGTGGTTACAGTCAGAGATAAAATTTGCATTCGTGAGTAGCACTTAAATGGTCACCTAAATCTGGTAAGTCTCCTACTTTTTTCCTTCAAATACCTACTTTTTCCTACTTTTTTCCTACTATTTTGAATAGAATACTCCTACTTTTTTGTCATGATAGAGTAGAAAGCCTGTATATATATATTGACTGCTGAAGAACGTGAAGAAAAACAGAGTACCAGCAGGTGCCCTGTACATCGACCAGATCAGTAACAAGAATACATACAAGTGTAAGTATACTGAGTGCTAAAAATAAATAAATTCCATATGAAAATAATATTAATATATTTCATTCTAATTTACCACTATCTTTTTTTTTTCTATCTCTCTTTATATTTATATATCTCTCTCTTTTAAAATATCTCTCATTTTCTTATCTCTCTCCATATACAAATTGATGCAACTTTTTGTTTTTCTCTATATATTTCAAAGAAACCACATTTTCCAGAGAGTTATTACAAAGCCATTTCCTATTCAATTTCAATACAATTTCCCCAATCAAACATTAATGTTTGGAAGTTTATGTGTTCGTTTTGTTATAAATTTTCATTGCTTTGTTTTATAGCACTGATGGGTTTTGCAGGATACAAACTTTTAATGTCTCTTTTTAATATGTGTTTGATAGGGATTGGTGGCATAAAGAATTTAGTTTTCTGTTAAATAATTCAGAATCTTCAAAACAGAAAATTTAAACACCGTAATGAGGAAATACACAATGAAACCGTTAGATATTTTGAATTCATGGTTAAGTTTTGTCAAAGTAGTCTTAGAAATGACTTTCCATGAATGTTTTGAAAAATTGTAAATTTATATGAAATATACAGAGAATAATAAAAAAGTTGCATAAATTTTGGCACATCACTGAGCTTTAACTGTCTCATTACAGCTCTCACTCTCTCTCTCATCTCTCAGGAACAGTGATCACAATCTGTTTTTTCCCCAATCTCTTCATATACATTTATAGGCCTACTGCTCATTTGGTTAGTGGTTGTACATTTGTATTACAGATCAAAGCTGATTTTTCGGAAGCCCAGTTTTAATCAACCATCAATCAGCCATACATGAAATTGAAATTGATCACTACCCTACTACAAAATAAATTTTCATTACTAATTGGAAATTAAATCACAATTTGTTTTTTCTACTTTTAATGAAATGTTGGACAGTATGATCAAAGGAGCCTAATAAAGACTGCCATAACCATATCTATAATTACCATCAAGCAAGGTCTAATGTCTTTTTTATTTTTCTAGGTAGGTTGTAGAAAAGGTGAGCAGGATAAAAACCGTGAGAAAAAGATTCAAAATGTGAATTCTTTGAAATACTAGAATATTACAAGAGTCCATTTCAATAGTATGTGTATTGATTTAATGAATGAATGTTTGTCAGAGTGCATTTATTGTCAATATGGATGCCATTTGGGTGACGGATAAATAGAATGGCACCCGCTAGGGCACCATGAATATATTTATATAATATTTGTCACTCAAACGGCAGCCACATTGGCAATAAATACACTCTGACAGGCATTAATTCGTTATATTTACATAGTTTTGAAATTGAAAAACAAAATAAATGGAATCGAATTTCCCGCCTTATACATGATCAGTCTCATTACGATGGAACCGCGAAGTTCAGGGTAGAACAGTAAAGTATAGAGTTTTTCTGACTGATATATCTTGGTGTGACGTCATGTTATGAATGGAGCTACATCATTATGTGACGTCATATGAAGAACGCTGTCTAGATTAGCACCGAGTCTCTGGGAGATTGCTGCGGGAAATGTAAATATATAAAAATGTGTAAAGGTTCATTAATATCATACACACACATACTGCAGAAATCTAAAATATCACTGAACACATGTACACACATTTTTTTCACACATGCAATTATATACTATTTCAAAGAAGATTTTCATATCCACATGATCTTAAAGTTAAACCATTCACAAAACATTTTCATAGGCACATAATCTTTAAACATTATCATATCTACATACCGCTTGCGGTGGTCTAGAGGTAGAGTGAGTTCAACTTGCAAGCAGAAGGTACCCAGGTTCAAGTCCCGGACCGTGTCATACCAAACACTTTAAAAATGGTAGTGACAGTTACTTTGTCAAGCGCTTGGCATACAAAGAGAAGATCATGAGTCTTTTGGACAAAACTAAAAAAACCAATGTCCCATGTTGCAGAATGGGAAGGCGTGGCACGTAAAAGAACCCCTCACTACACTGGCATCAGTCCATAGCGCAGGTCAAAATTTATAGAACTTCACCTGAAGCTGGTGTCATCTCAATATAAGTGAAAAATTCTTGACGGGATGTAAAATAATAATCAAACAAACATATGTGCATAACATTCACTTAAAACATTCACACAACATTTATTCATGAGTTAAAATTTAAACCATTTACAGAAAATTTATTTATGATTACAATTATATGATTTACAGAACAATTATTCAACAGTTTGAACTTATTACCATTCAAAGAAAATATTTATAGTGTGTTAAAATTTATTTCACAGAACATACATGTATTTTTTTTAAGTTTAAACTTTTATCATCCACAGAACATTTGCTCACGAGTTTCAATTTAAACCATTCACAGAACATTTATTCATGAATTTAAACTTATACTATTTACAGAACAATTATTCAAGAAATCCAATAAAATTTAATGTCCACCAAAGGGAAGTATATTTATGTGAAAAAACAATAAAACACTCATATTCACAAATTTTTAAATTTTAATATTCAAAAATTTTTAATTTGTGCGAATTTTTAAATTCACACAATTATTCAAGAGTTTAAACTTATTATCATTCAAAGAACATTTACACTTAAGTTAAAATTTATTTCACAGAACATATTTCTATAAGTTAAAACTTTTATCACCCATAGAACATTTGCTCACCAGTTTCAATTTAAACCATTCACAGAACATTTATCCATACCACTGACTTACAGAACATTTTTTTATGAGTTCAAACTTACACCATTCACAAAACACATTCTCATAAGAGTAAACCTATACAATTTACAGAACATTTACTTGTAAGAGTAAATTAATACCATTCACAAAACATTTTCTTACATATGTGCACTATGTACAAATTTCCACATTAGTACATTTCTACCATTCACAGAATGGTTAATCTGTCAGTTTCAAGGTATGACAAGCATCAAGTTCTTCTTCTGATTAATACAAGCTGAGATCATGGTAGCTGATATTATAGGGATCGAATCAATTTCTGTTTACATCTCAGATGGATACACAATTAACATCAGAGCTAGAGCTTGGGTAATCCATCTGCATCACTAATTAATTTTTGTGTGGTAAAACACAAGTATAGCTAATGAAACTGATGACATATCATCTGGGGCTCTCCATGGGGAATACTCATCCTCAACAAGTCAACTGAAATTAGTTTGCTGAATCTCAAATGTCAAATTGAACCAAATTAGGTTTTAGGATCTCATTCCTGGTTATTAACTAACTCACTTGCTTTCTGTCTGTTTCTCGCCATATTGATATATATATATATAAATATACAAACCTCATTATAATACGGTCACCATTGGTTCAGGCAAACTTTGGCACTATAAAGTGGTTGGGCAATAGGGTGAGAGAAACTTTGAATGAGTTTGACAGAAAATTTTAAATGTGCACTTTCAAAAATTTTGGTGTAAAGCGAAGAGGCAATTAAATCAGGGGGAATTATAAAGAGGTCTACCGTATATGCCTCTGTGTGTGTGTGTGTGTGTGTGTGTGTGTGTGTGTGTGTGTGTGTTTTACCTCAAATACAAGACCTTTTTAGGAGGTGACAAATAGAATCTTTTCAGATAAAGGACCATCTACCTTCAAAACAAATAAAATAAAATAAAGAATACAGCTGAGACTTCATGTAAAGTTAGAAATAGGAATGAGCTAGATATCAGCAACTAGTTAAACATCCTGTTCTATTTATATACTTTAGAAATCTCTGATGTTAGAAATACTAACAAGAAACTGTTAAAGTGGTATCACATGATTTTCAAAGCATTGTGTATCTCAAAAAACGTAACTAAACATAACAGTGAAACCACAGACAGACAGAGTCAATTCAAAGACTTGTATTTGCTTCACAATTAGGCCAATAAAAGTTCAGATAACAATGATACTACATATGTCATGTACAGGATGTTGATACTACATATGTCATGTACAGGATGTTGCTATGTCATATGATGACAGCATCAGGTGACTATCATAAGTCATGTGACTTCAGATACATTACGTCTTATTTCCATTTGTGGAATTCTTCATATCAAAGGCGCTTTTAGTAGTATCACACGGACAACGTGTAAATAAATGAACTTCAACATTTTACAACAGTTTACATTGCGATTTGGGCACCATTCTATTTATCTGTCACCCAAATGGCATCCATGCTGACAATAAAGGCACTCTGACAAGGTTACATTTGTTAAGTGACCAATAAGATACAATATCATGTGACCAAATTAAGGCTCAGTAAAACCAAAAGAGTAAATGTGTAACAACTCTTCAAACCTCACTATCATACAATTTCAAAACAGCATTTGTATGTTTCTTAAAACTGATATGTATAAATAGCAAATGACACGGGTCCATCTGCCAGAATCGGATAACATGCAGATTTTACAATTTAATTTTCTCTCCAGAAGCTGCCTTCTGCTAACTCAAAATATCTTCTTTTCTTTTTCCCATCTGTTGAAGATGAATTTTGCATAAGGAATAATTGGTTATAAAGCTCCTAGACAGTATGGATCCGTTTGATCTGCCTACGACTGTGTAATAAATCTCTGATGGAATAAATAGATAGCCAAGAGTCTACACAAAATCTCTTGTTTGTTTGTTTTATTATTATTCAATGTGTCATTGGATTCACCAATAATTTTTCATTTACATGTATATGATTACATAACCAGCTGCAGGTGCAGTACCACAAATTTTAAACTCTGCTACCGACAACTGCCAGTATGGTGATGGGCTCTCTTATTTCTAAGCCTATCTGTACCTTAACTCATAGCCCCCTGTAGCCACATTTGAACTAATCCACTTCAAAGAATGGTAAAATCCACTGTCAGAATTCAGGAGTGTATAATTTGGAATCAAAATTTCAAAATGATTTTACATTCAATACATGTACATGTATTACTTTGTTCACCCCTAAATTTTATGACATTAGACTTTACAGTTACTCATTCGGGTGAGTCTAATTGTGACCATTGGGGTTGATGAGATCGAGTTTAAACTTTAGGTCTCATTGGAAAGACTCATGACTCTAACTGCTTTTGAAGAGTGTCTAAAAAATGTCTGATGCAAGTCGAAAAGAATTCTTACCCAAAACCTTCGACTTACAGGTTAAACTCTATACGAGAAAAATACCAAGTACTCCACAGAAATGTTGGTATCCAATTTAAATGAAAAAGTTTCATAAACTATGGCCTATAGTTTAAATTTGGGGGCAAAAATTTGAATTCAAGTATCAGATGTTTCATACAGTCTAGAGTTTATTGAAGTAGAAATGAAGAGAGTTTTGACAAGTATTAACGCTGTCACTAAATGTTTTGAGTACCGTATCACAATTTCAATTATAATCTCTTACAAATCATGAATCATCAACCATTTGCTATATCCTAATTAATCTCGATCATATTGTATAGATGTTCAGAGGGACGCCTTGCTCAACAATTTTTTCAGTTATAATGGCGGCAGCCAGTTTTTATTGGTAGAGGACAGAACCCGGTTACAATGTACCCAGGAAGAGACACCGACCTTCCGCAAGTAAAGTGGCAAACTTTCTCACAAAAATCAGTTTAGGTTCTAGTGGGACTTTTTTAAACCTTTGCTGACTAGGAGTGACAGACTTCATTAAAAAATTATGCAATATACTGCTGTAAAATCATAAATTTTCGTTCTGCATTTAATTTCGTTTTTTTTTGGGGGGGGTAACAAAAAACAATGAAAATAAATACATGACAAATTATTTTACTCGAATGATAGACAATACGATATATCAATGCCAAGGAAAATTGATGTCAATGAATTCATTTTTGATTGAAAAACCACGAAAATAAATGATTTTATAGTGTTAAAAAATCCATACATGTATTTCAAATATTTGGCTATTTGCCTTCGTTATGAAGCAGTAAATATATAATGTAGTCTGACAAATATTTACTGCTTCCCGGAGAGGGCAATTTATCCGACAATTTCAAATATAAAGAATACCTTAGGCTCAGATATATGAATACATGAAAGCCTTCGGAACACAAACAAATAATTAGAATATTTCAAATTTGATTTATTTTTCAGACTCTAAAATATGATCTCTGGTAAAATCTTAAAAAAAAAATAATAATAATAATAATAATAAAAAAAAAAAAAAAAAAACATGATCAAATTAAAGATCAAAAGATCAGTCATGGAACTAAAATGTTAATTATAGATACCAGTAAGTACAAATGTATACTAAAAGAATCATTCATTATTACAATTGTGGGATAAAGAGATTTCACTGAGCAGACAAGATTCACGGTTTAGGACAAGGCTTTGTTTATCTTGCTAGACAAGAAGAATACAATAACAACGTTTTCACAAAAAATAGTTAAATTTTTATCAATTAACTAATTTATCCCTATAGCTACAGTTGGACTCATCCATTTCAAAGAATGGTAAAGTCCATTGTAAAAACTCAGCAGTGTATAGTTTAGAATCCAATTTTCAAAATGATTTTACTTTCAATGATAACTTATTCACCCCTGAATTTTGACAATAGACTTCACAGTTACTGATTCAGGTGAGTCTAAATGTGATCAAAGGGGTCATTCGATGAGCTAAACAATAATTTCTGAAATACATTTGATAATTTCAATAACCTCCATGATTTATTATTTACTTATTGCAGACGATATTTGTTTAAGTTTTATTAGTAATTCTGTGTTCATTGTAGGAATACACAGTGTAAGGCCTAAAATAAAAAAAAATTAAAATTGTTACCCACCCAAATTGCTGCTGCCCCAATTTTTTTTCACATTTTTTGTATCCAGATTTTTTTTTCAGGTCAAGTTCCATCAACAAATATTTAATTACATGTTTCTTTAAAATATCGTTTTACACATGCTTGAATCATAAATTTGAAGCTCCTTCCTAGACCAGGTGAGCTAATGATATATACATGGATACACATATCAATCTTTCTTCACATTAATTGTATATGCCAGAATTTACCCCGTACTCTTTATTAAAAATGTTTACATACATGTAGAATGAGGAAGGCATTAAAATTTTCCATTCCTGCTTTGTTTGATTTCCTTTTCTTGAAAAAAAAAAAGTATATTTGCCTGCCTACCTACCCACACCTGGAAGGCAGGGACAGGCAACATCAAACAAACATTTTTTTTAACAGTGGCCTAAGACTGAAAAACCTCACACTGCCATACACTGCACTGGACATCTAACACTGGTGATAACGCAGGAAAATCATGTCCTGTGTAGGTCAAGTTGCAATCACTTCAAACATGTTCATTTCAAGAGCCTAGGTTGTTTTGACCATTGTTTATCTACCAAAGTTGTTCTGGCCATCTAGAGTGTATTTATCTACCAGGAGATGAGAGACTAGGATAGGAGACACCGGTCAAACAAAGCCATTAATCATCTTCAACCACAATCAAGTGCTGATAAACTGAAATCCAAAACATTCCAGCCACCCCTGAATCAGTTTAGACTAATCCAAACTGAAAAAGAGGTCAAGTCCAATTGTATATATTTGGGGTAAAGAGATCAAAACATACAAGAGAATTCCTCACCTCTCTTTTAAACAAATTACAGATAGAAATACAAAACCATTTTTAAGTTACCAACAAATGAGAAATGTAAAGTTTTGAATTTTGAATGTTATTTCATGCACCACACTCAACAATTTTTCAGTTACATGTATGATATGGTGGTGGCCTGTTTTAACTAGTGGAGCAGAGAACCTGGTTACAAAGTACCCGGTAAGAGACCACCAGCCTTCTGCAAGTACACTGACAAACTTTCTCACAAAAATCAGCTTAAGTTCCACTGGGACTCCAGCCTTTGCTGACCAGAGGTGAGAAACTTCATGGTTCAAAAAGCAATGCTCTTACCACTCAGCCACAAAGGCCCCTCAAGAATGTTTAAAGGACTTTCAGACATTTTCAAATAAAATTGCAGGGCTAATTACTGATGAATACAAATTTATCAGACCAATACATTTTTGTTAAATCCAAACTAAATTTTCAAAGTTCAAGGGGCATAACTCTGCTAAAAAAAAAAAGCAAACCTATAGTTCCCCCTCCCCCAGTTTCACCATTAGTGCACTAATAAGCAGGACACTGTGCATCACTGTTTTGCCAAACCAGTATCTTCCGAAATCAAAATGGCCACCAGTCGAAAAATTTACCAATAGGTCCTAAAATGGAATATGCACAACTAAACCCCAAGGGGAACCTACATGTCAAATTTCTAAAAGATCCCTTCAGTACTTTTTTAGAAATAGCAGTAACAAACTTTCATTGTCAAAATTCAAAATGGCCACCAGTCGGCCATCTTGTTTTCTTATTGGTCCTAAAATGGAATATGCAAAACTAGACCCCAAGGGAAACTTACATGTCAAATTTCAAAAAGATCCCTTCAGTACTTTCTGAGAAATGGCAGTAACAAACTTTCATTGTTAAAATTCAAAATGGCTGCCAGTTGGCTATCTTGTTTTCATCGGTCCAAAAATACATATATTTATGTGTACATATATATATATATATATATATATATATATATATATATATATATATATATATATATGCATGTATATTGCTATACTAAATTTCAACAAAATCCATCAACAAAAAACAGAGATGATAATAAGCAGGACACTGTGTATCACTGTTTTGTTAAACCGGTATCCTCCAAAATTAAAATGGCCGCCAGTAAAAAAAATTTACGACGAAAGTGAAAAAAAAAAGAGACATGCATAATCTCCAAACTATGCTGGAATGTATTGTACAAGTTACTTAGAGTTAGCATGGATAGTTTTTCCAGAACTGTGTGCCACACTTTTTGGTCAGACAGACAGATGGACGGACAGACAGACATCGTCAATCTATAGACCGGACTTGCTTAGCAATCCGGCCAATGAATAACAAACTCAAGGATTTTTCAAGAGAGACAAAAAGTTAAATGGTTTTCTTGACAGACAACAAATTTAATGGTTTTTCAAGACTTGTGTTATGCTTGCCATCCCTATCTCCTAAATGAAAATGGTTCTCCCCAGATCAAGAAGTCCAAACCACACAAATATTTATTCCATCTGAATCCCTACATGTAACAGCAAGACAGATGTTCCTAGTTATGCTGTGTAGAGTAAACCTATCTGTCTAATTGCTTTAACACCAAAACAATAAACAAAGATGACCCTTGTATAAATAAACATAAATAAATGCTATATCTATACCATATGGAATTGAAGTTTTCCTAAGCTGATTGAGGTGCATGAAAACATTTGTTTCAGAGATGTACATGTATTGTTCTGGCTTTATGCTGCTGACCTCTCGATTTCCTCTTTGCATTGTGACTTTGCACCGGAGGGCAAATGTGTTGAAAAATGACCATTTATTGAGGCCACAGCTAAAATACTGTTTCACCGTTTGATGTGAGTAAGCCCAGGGTTTTAGAGAAGAATTATTCTGGCTTTACACTGTGATTGACCTCTCGATTTCCTCAGACCTCTTTACATTGTGACTTTGCACAAGAGGGCAACTGTGTTGTAAAATGACCATTTATTAAGGCCACAGCTAGAATATTGTTTGACTGTTTGATGTGAGGAAACCCAGGGTTTTAGAGAAGAATTATTCTGGCTTTACACTGTGATTGACCTCTCGATTTCCTCAGACCTCTTTACATTGTGACTTTGCACAAGAGGGCAATTGTGATCATTTATTAAGGCCAAAGCTAGAATACTGTTTGACCTCTTGATGTGTAAAAGCCAAGGTTTAATACTCCGTACTCAAGCATAACTAACTTTTCATGATTTTAAGGTAAAACACACAAAACTGATGCTGCAACTTGACATTTTTGTATTTCAATGACAAAGAACTGTAAATAATGATGAAAAATTAATAATACTAATTTGAAGAGAGCTTTTGAATAAAATTTGAATAAAAAAAAATTGTTTAAGTACATACCCAAATTTTGAGTCAAAACATAAGAATAAACTTAAGGTTTATTTTGAGTCTAAAGTAAGTTTGACAACTTGGGGTTCAGGATTATAGTAAATAGTGGGGTAGATTGATAAAGTTCTTTTGTTTTATTTTTCTGTTTATCTCATTTATCCCTAAAGACACATCTGGACTGGCTTTATTCATTGATTTAAAGAAGAGTCCATTATTTTTCAGAGGTAGATGAGTTATTTACCAGTGCAAATCAGAGAAACTTAAGCTGGTATCAATGACAAACTAAAAAAATATAGTTTACAAGTTGACACAAGACCACTCATTAATTAGAATACAGACGAAACAGATAGCGACGGGGAAAACAGATTGATTACAATTAAATATTAACTAGCTTACAAATTACAAAACACTGTAATTGATTTATAGCTCTGTAAAATAGAAGTTATCAGTTCAAAATAAAACTCATTGTCATGTTTAAACTCCAGTAAAACCTGCTATAGCGGCCACCTCTATATAAGGATAACCTGTTTATAAAGGCCAGTTTTTTTCAAGTCCCTTGACTGCATAATTTAATTAAATTGAACCTGTGTATAAGGGTCACCTGCACAAAAAGGTCAATATTTTCTGGTCCCTTTGGTGGCCCCTATATACAGGTTTCACTGTATTTGTTTTGTTTTTGGTTTTTTTTTTTGTACAGTGTAAAAGTATAGAGTATAGTAAAACCTGCTTTTAGCGACCACCTGCATGCAAAGACCACCTGGTGATAAAGACCATTTTTTTTTTTTTTTGCTGTCTCCAGTAGTACCATTTGTGTACAAATCAAACTCTGTATAAAGACCACCTCCCTATAAAGACTGGTTTTCTTGTGTCCCTAAGGAGGTCGTTACATACAAGTTTCACTGTACATCATATAGGACAATATTATCTGGCGTGACGAGGCGAAATAAGGCGCAGAGGACTTTTATGATGTGACGTGATGTGACGTGATTCAGACATCACAAAAGTGATGATGCCACTATTGAACTCCAGATATGTTTCACTTCTCTGACCAGACAAGTTAAAATCACCAAATAACATGACGTGTTTGTGAAACACAAATGCACCTGGTCCCAACAAATTTTTATGCTGGCAAATATTGCAATATCCTACATTTTGACCCCACCCCACCCCCAGGGGCATGTGATATCAGTGAAATGTGAGCAACCCTTAGATGAACTTACAGTCTAAGTTTGGTTACTGCATCATATTCCCAACTTGAAATATTGCACTTTATATGTAAGCATGATGAAATTACGGATAGACATACAGATGGACGATCCAAATATATGCCCCCCCCGTCTCTAATTTTATTTAAGGAAATATCAATATTGTGTTTTTTAATCTAGTCAATTACTTGATGTCATTGTCAGGACTGAAAACTGAGGAAGATATCAGTGTGTAAGTTGTGCAAATATTGGACACCGCAAATGTCAACTATCGCAACTGAGGTTATTCATGATAACAGAAACACCCCCCCTTTTAAGAAGATATTTATCATCTGACCGTCTATTTTCACGCACATCAATAATCGTGCATTCCGGTATCCTGTTCCCGATATTCTTCGGTATTTTTGCTATTTGCAGATGATCTTTAAACTAGCCAAATCTAACAATCAATAATAGATAAAAGTATGCTGATACTCGTAAATTTTGGTGTGTTTTGTTTACATATAAACCTTTTGTGCCAGAACTCTAAGTTCGCGAAAAATGGTTTCTCGAGGATACTTAATCTTTTGCTAGTATGCATTATCAACGGATTAATAGAATCTTACATGGGTGTGTGGAGTGGATACGGAAATCTCCAACCAAGTTGTAAGAATCAGGTTGTCCAATCCCAGGGTGTCCGAGGATTGAACTGTCAGATTCTTATCACCAGGGTTGGGATTTCCCCTTCCACTCAACACACCTGATGTTTGATTATTTTTCTTCCATGCTTCAAATACATGTCTGTGTACGCAGATAAAATTTGGACAGAACAATTTATGCATGGCATTCTCATCAGGACAACATAGAAGCCATAGAAACTATGTCATGTGTAGCTTGTCAATTTGGTGTTGGGTTCATTTACCCAGATTCCAATTCGCACCAAGGTCATTTCGCCCTAATTCCCCTTCGTTCTGAGTTGTTTCACCCAGATTTTGAATATACCTATGTTTGTGTATATTTACCGATATTTTACACAGTACGATGTACATATATAGTAAGCCATTTGGGTATTTATTCCCTATTTTTGATATTAAGAAAATACTGATTTTTTAATATTAGAAAATAGGTAATAAATTTCCCAAATGGCCTGCCATAGTATTGCTAATTAAATATGTTTGCATAACTATTTAATAAGATGATTCATCATTCATTGTAGTTGAGTAGCCACGCATGATTTAGCATTCCATGAAAACACGATGTTGACAAAGAAGTCTTCTATATTGATTAATTAAAGTAAATAATTAAAAGGAAACTTCACTTAGAATGCACAACCACTCATACAGAGTTCTACTTCATCATAAATGATATATAAATAAGGGCAAAATGACCCAGGGTGAACAAACTCAGGGGGAACTGGAATCAGGGCAAATGAAGCCATATCAGTCAATTCCTTAGGGGTTGACAAGGAAATCATTCCCCGTAAAAAATAAAAGGAAAACGCTGTGAACCATCGGAGAAAAAGATACTCTCTGGATTAATGCCTGCTTTCAGTTAGAAAATAGGGAAGAGTATGGTCAGATAGCTTTCAAAAAAGTTGTGATTTTAACGAAAATATGCGGCCAATTGAAGAGCTCAAATGACATCACTCACCTGGTCTGACAAAGACATCACATGAGCGTTTTTTGATGTATTGACATGCAGGACGTGAAATTTATTTCTTTTGCAGAGATCGTAAGCGATTCCAGCGAAGGAAGTGCTCCCTGTCTTAGGTACACGATTATACAATACAACCAGGTCCTCATCTCCATGACCGTTGAGTTCAACCTGCCAAAATAGAATTGAGCATTATATATATATTAACTTATCAACCCAGTGTAGACTCGCCCATTCCTAAGAATGGTAAAGGCCACTGTCAGAATTCTGGAGTGATTGATTTAGAATCTAAATTCTACAATCATTTCACATTCATCAATAACTTGTTCACCCCTGATACATGACAATATACATTACTATTAACTGATTTAGAAGAGTCTAAATGTGATTACAGGAGTCGATGCATTAAGTCAAATAAAATAACTGAACAATATTTTTATTTGAAACCATTTTTTTTTTTAAATTCATTTTGCAATTTTTCTGTTGTGTCTATCTTTATTTCAAAAATATATCAGCGTGCCATTAAAGGAGAATTAAAGGTGAAAAGACAAAGTTTCATTAAAAAGCAAAATAATTTACAGATAAATAAGTTTATATGAAATTTCAAAATCCATTTCAGGGGAAAATATGCATGCTGGCACACATATATAATGTACATGCACGTAAGGAGCACGCACACATGCATGCAAACACACACACGCCCACCACATACCCACACAATACTGTATGCCTGGCCATTTTCGCTATTTTCGTCCTGATATAAGTAAGCAAATTTAAAATGAAAGCAAAAAATTCAAGCTAAATAATTAACAGAAGAACATGACATGCGATCCATCAGACTATGGTAATTTGGGGTGCAATTCAAGACAGGCTGAATATATGCTTTCTTTTGCAGAATGACGGAAATATCCAGGGGTGAAAATTCCCAGGTGTACAAAGCCATATACCAGAATGTAATCATGCATATAATGTGTGCGTAAATTCTTTTACCAGCATGCTGACAACTGTACATGTAAATCCATTTCCCATGTGATATACATTCAAGCCCAATGTGCAAGCTAAGGGGTATCATACAAGGCCAAATTCTAAACCTAAATGTATTCTCAATCTAAGACTTACCACTGTGAAAAAGGTGACTATCTTAGCAGTGTGCAAGTTTATAAATATAGATGTACATGTTCACGTCTGTATATACATGTATATAAATATTATAAACAATACCTGGTATATATACATGTACATTGTATATCATATACCAAAGTTATAGCTTTTGCTTAACATGTGCTCAAGATGATAATTTCTGTCAAAAAGACCTCATTAACTCATTCACCCCTAAAGACACATTTGGATTGGTCTAAGTCATTGATTTACAGAAGAGTCCATTGTATTTTAGGGGTTGATGAGTTAAATGAGTTCAACTTTAAAATAGATGGTATGGTTCTGAATGAGATGGGGTATCATACAAGGTCAAATTCTAAACCTAAATGTATTCCCAAATCTGTCAAAGACTTACATTATACCATTGTAAAAAAGGTGATTATCTTAGCTTTTGAGTAGTTTGGAATTTAAACAGTGCTGAACACCATTAATGATTGCCAGTATTATGGAGCCGGCCTGGCTCAGTCGGTAGCGCGCTCAACTCTGGATAGTGAGGTCGTGAGTTCGAGTCCCGCCGGCGACAGGTTGGTTTCCTGTCTTTCGGATGAGACAGTAAAAGCTGGAGGTCCCATGTCACAGTAGGTGTTGGCACGTTAAAGAACCCTTAACTGCTCAATGGCCGTAAGTGCCGAGCATAGGCCAAAATTTGAACCCCTTCACCGGCATTTGGTGACGTCTCCATATGAGTGAAATATTCTCGAGTGGGACGTTAAACAACAATAAACATACAAACAAACAAACCAGTATTATGCTGCCCAGTCATTATCCACAGATTCTAACTTTTGTTTGCCTTGCTTGGGTAAAAAAAAATGGTAGACTATCCTTGTAAAAATCGTCTTCTTTTGAAGGTGCACAACATTCTTAACTCATTCACCCCTAAAAACACACTTGGACTGGTCTGATTATTAAGCCATTGATTTATTACAGAAGAGTCCATTGTATTTTTAGGGGTTGATGAGTTAAATAATAAATTACAAAAACAATCACAGAAAACATGCAAAAAACACAAAACCAGAAAAAAACCCCACTGAAGACAAAAAAAAGAAGCCCAATTGGTGAATTACTTTTAAATCAAATAAAAAGACAATGTCATATCATCTGTCACATGATTATAAATTTATAAATATCCTATCTCTTACTAAAATTTTAGACTTTATGTGTATACTTTCTGTAGCTCTATTTAGTTTGAATTATATCGTTTTCATGGTTTTTGTTTTATCAGTGTTTTGTTTCCCATTTAGAATATTTTTCACTTATTTTAGATTTCATCAGTATAAATGTATGCCTGGAAATTTTTGCCCCTGGTTATTTTAGATTTCATCAGTATAAATGTATGCCTGGAAATTTTTGCCCCTGGTTATTTTCATCATTTTATGACAGATTCACAATCGCCCCATCTTAAATTCATCCTTAATCACCATTGTCTTTTGGATCGCATGGATGCCAATGTTTCAGCTATTTAGCTTTAAAATTTTGCCTTCATTTTAAATTGCCACTTATCTAAGGGCAAAAATGGCAAGAAATTAAATGAGAGCAAAAATTTCCAGGTAAACAGTATTTAGATACAGGTGAAGTGCTGTAAATGATCACCTGTGCTATGAAGTGAGTGTTCATTGACACTGCCATATGACTAACAAAACATAGGACTCCAACCCCTTAGTTAGGCTAGCACGAGGACTATGATTTTTAAATTGATGGTTATGTATGTGTGTGTGTCTTTGTGTGTGTGTATGTGTGTGTATGATGTATGTATGTATGTATGTATGCATGCATGCATGTATGATGTATGCATGCATGTATGTATGTATGTATGTATGTATGTATGTATGTATGTATGTATGTATGTATGTATGTATGTATGTATGTATGTATGTATGTATCAGTGTGTGTCTGCATGTGTGTGTCTGTGTGTATATGTTTGTGTATGTGTGTGTGCATGTGTGTGTGTATATATATATCATATATTGAGTACATACGGCCTGAATCACACACACACCAAAAAAGAGATTGTGACTCTACTAAGCCCTGTGTTTCCCACAATTCTGTAAAGTAACTATCTGACAAATATGTCATAACAAATCGTTCATAATGTTCACTGTCATCCCGTTTCAACTTTCTAGTCATACCATACCAATTGTACTTTAAAGACATTGTTATATTTTTACGTAGATCTATATTTAAACTGTTTTGTTACGCTGTTTACTTGCTGTTTACATGCAAACACAACACAACACACCTAAAGCCACTTACTTTGTATTCTGACTGGCTATACGGCTGAGGAAATAGAAATAACATGTCACTTAAGATATCATAAAATTCATATGAAATATTTATTACTGAATGACTTTAATCATTGTAATTTGTATTGCTATTTTCGTCCGCACACTTGCTTTTGATTTTAAATAAATAGTGACTGCAGTTTTCAGTTTTTTGATGCAGTTTTCCATAATAAAAGAGAAACAAACTTATGCTTCTGCAAGATCAAAACAAAATGGAAACAAATAAAATGGTTTGTTACATTATAAAATATCATGAAACCTGTTTTGAGAAATCACTGTCATCAAAAAGCACCTGTCTCAAATGACTACATGCAAATAACTGGAGTAATTAAAGATTACAAATTCACCTCTTACCAGCATGTTTACCCCCCTCCCACATTCACCCTGACCTCCACTAGTCTTCAATAAGTCCAAAATGTTCATTTTTATAAAAAAAAAATGCTTTAATTTCACTGAATGCATCTTATACTAAGAATGCTAAAACCAAAACAAAATCCAGCGAAAGACTTTTAAAACATCTAAAGCTTTATCCTTTAACACAAACCTTAAACCTACATTGTTGCTGTCAATAGCCAACCAATAGCCCCCCCACCTCCCCCCAACACAAACAGTATCACAGTAAGCTCCCATGTACATTTGTACAGCAAGCTAGAAATGTACTGTACAGGTATATGTTTTTTGTGAACTGATTTTCTTTTTCAAATTGAGAAAGTATGAGCACCTCTACATGTAAATGTGGGCCAAAAATAAAATCAGTGATTATTTAACCTATTTACCCTTAAAGACACATTTGGACTGGTCTAAGTCATTGATTTACAGAGTCCATTGTTTTTCAAGGGTTGGTGAGTTAAGTGGCAGATGAATTTTTTTTTTTTTTTAAGGGCAAATCTCATGATACAACAGATTTTACCATATAAAGAAACACCAAAAACTTTATCGACCTTCAACTGAGTTAACAAGGCTTTTGGCAATTTGATTTCAAAAGATCGTATGTGTATGTGTGAGAATGCATATCAACATGAAAAGGAAATTGATCATTATTTAGTTTCACAGCTGAATACCAATAAGTGAAGTTGGAATATTCTTGAACCAAACATAACCAGATTATACAGCAATATCTGTGTGAAAAGTGAGAATAATTGTCATGTTTGATGTTTTCCTTTGAAGAACAGCTCAGGGGCAACAAACATCATTTATGAAATCAGTTTCACATAAAAAGAGGCAAGAGGCCTGACTGGTAATACAGCTCACATGTGAAACTTCAGCAAACTGAACGTGATATGTTTTCTGACTTTACTTAACCTGGGCAATGAGTCATCAAATTTACTCAATACTCAAACTAAATCTTTATTTCACAGGGATTTTCCTAGGCTGATTTTGGGTCCGGTAACAGGACCCATTCCCAATGCAAAACTGGCTTGTATTTTCCCAAAATTATGCAAAAATTCCCATTTCTGAAATTCAAAATAACAAATAAAGTATTTTCAAACAATGTCTCAACTAAATGTTTCTTTTCTGTAAAAATGTCATACTTCCCCCCATTTTTCTGGACCCTGGTTCCAGAATATTGGAGGTAGGAAAATCCCTGTTTTATTTCTCTGACAATGTATTTGTTTGCAAAACTGGACATGACTGGATTAAAAAACATTGTTACAAATTTATGATTTTCCTATAAAAATGAAAAGTACTGGGACATACATGTATTGTATATTATCATACTTTTCAGCATATTCAGTGGGACCTGTTTTGAGAGACCAGTGTCGTAAAAGACCACCTGTCTTGAGAGACCAATGTCGTAAAAGACCACCTGTCTTGAGAGACCAATGTCGTAAAAGTCCACCT
Organism: Atrina japonica; assembly: GCA_030159075.1. Lineage (NCBI taxonomy): Eukaryota > Metazoa > Mollusca > Bivalvia > Pterioida > Pinnidae > Atrina > Atrina japonica. Next base: position 123,337 of record BROG01000904.1, on the reverse strand, counting down.
CACTTGAGACACCAATATCATAGAAGACCACTTGTCTTGATAGACCAATGTCGTAAAAGACCCCGTCTTGAGAGACCAATGTCCTAAAAGACCACCTGTCTCAAGAGCCCAAGGTCGTAAAAGCCCAACCACCTGTTTTGAGAGAACAATGTCATAAAAGACCACCTGTCTTGAGATACCAATGTCATAAAAGACCACCTGTCTTGAGAGACCAATGTCGTTAAAGACTACCTGTCTCAAGAGACCAAGGTCGTAAAAGACTACCTGTTTTGAGAGACCAATGTCATAAAAGACCTGTCTTGAGAGACCAATGTCACATAAGAACCACCTGTCTTGAGAGACCATTGTCACATAAGAACCACCTGTCTTGAGAGACCAATGTCACATAAGAACCACCTGTCTTGAGAGACCAATGTCATAAAAGACCACTTGTCTTGGGAGACCACATTCTCAAAACCACATGGTTAAATAATCCTTTGAATAAAACCTGTTTTGAGAGACCACCTGTCTTGTAAGACCACATTTCAGTGGCATAAATGGTGGTCTTTCAAGACAGGTTGCACTGTATTGCACACATTTTTTACCCAATATTTGTAAATGTTTTATTTTTTACTTGCTTGTCACAACTATAAACTAAATAAATTAATGTATTTAAATGTATTTTTGACTCATGACAAAATGTGGAGTGAGAAAAAAGAGCATACATCAACCAGATCAGTAACGAGTATAACAGGATGTGTACTGAAGAATATTCTCGGTATGCTTGTGTGCTTAAATTATCGGAAAATGAATTTTTTAAAGTCTTGCATTTACATGTTGTTAGTCCCTTGAGTAGAAAATATGATTACATTGTAAGTTGTTCGGGTAACCATGTCTCATAACTTTTGTTTAGAAGTGTGTCCCCATAGGCCTAATCCCGCTGACATCTGTGATTGACAACTGATATGTTACCAGAACATCTCAGGTGTTCTATCAAAGTTGACAGTGGTTACGGAACACACACACAGATGATGAAGATGCTGAATGCCAAACAGATGCTGAAGATATAGCTACTGATGACACGTGCTCAGTTTGCGAGTTTATCCGAGCTCAAGCTCAGGTGTTCAAAAATGCTTACAACTCGTCAACAGTGAAAATAAATTGGCATATTTTTCATCCAGATGTTACAGTGTTGTGGTTTTCCTATGTAATTCCAACTGTGGAGGGATATAAACGGTGTTAAAAACCAGATAACATAAATAATAAAACATCTGCACCATCAGTCGCAGCTGCCAAAGTACGACAGATATCTAAATCGCCTGCTGAATTGCAACCATCTTCAAAAAGCTTCACAAAATTACTAGTACATGTACATTTGTACAGAAAATTTTTTTATTTTTTTTTTCATTTCTTTGAGCCTTTGGCAGTTTGATGTATAAATGGCCATTACATTATATCAAACAAACCACCTTAACTCATCAACCCCTGAAAAAAATGGACTCTTCTGTAAATCAATGACATAGACCAGTCCAAATGTGTCTTTAGGGGTGAATGAGTTAATATGGCTTATGATTTTATCAACCTGGCAACCTGAAATTATGACCTACCCTTTGAATCATCTTCATCCTATCCATTAAATTATAACATGAATTTTAGATTTTTTAATGTAGAATTGTGTTTCATGCCACACTAAACAATTTTTAATGGTGGAAGAGAGAACCCGGTTACAATGTACCCAAGAAGAAATCACCGACCTTCCGCAAAATCAGCTTAGGTTGCAGCAGGGCTCAAACCCATGCTGACCAGAAGTGAGATACATGTACTATGTACTCTATGGTTTAAAGCGCGATGCTGTAATCACTCGACAAAGAGCTTGGTAGTTTCTTACATGTATATAAACAATTTTATCTATAAAACCAAATTTTGTCTGGTGATCTGATTTCAACCCAACCACTGTTAGCATTATTGCAATCTAGGTGATTGTGGCCTACTTTTCAAATTAAAATTTGTAGCTAAAATAACATACCTGATCTCTAGCGGCAGAAAGATGACGGGGATGGCCAACACTCATATGATTGTTGTTGTCATCCTGTAGTTTTGCAATGGCTTTTTCTGAAATTACAATAAAGAAAAAAATTCTATATTAAAATCGTGGAAACACATTCTCTGGCCTAAGTACAAATGTACATGTGATATCATAAAAAGTCAATGATTTTTAATTTATATTTTTTAAACCAGTCACTAGTGGCATTTTTTTTTTCGTGATAGAAATGTTGATATAGCCTTGAGTAGAAAGAAACATGAATTAGGGTTCGGGTTGTAATACAGCAGAATTCTCTGCTACTAATCATTGTAGAAGATCCTTTGTGTACAATCAAACTTGTCTATAAAGGTCACTAAAAGAAACAAGTAGCTGTTATACACAGGTGGCCTTTATAATGATGTTTATTTATTATAAAAAAGTTAACAAAATGGTTATAATTAAATGGCCTTTACAGGCAGGTGCCCTTTATACACAGGTGACCTTTAATGCAATTTGAATGTATTTGTTTTCATAGATTTTATTCTTGGCATCATTGACATCAGTGACATCAAACGCTACGTGTAATAAACATGTGTGAAAATGATGATGACGGACAAAGACAGACAACGAAAAAGTCAGCCTGGTAGCCCATTTTTCATTTATTTTGGCATTTTAAATTTGAATTTTGAATTGTGCTTTACTCCACACTCAACATTTTTTCAGTTATATGGTGGTGTCCAGCTTTTATTAGTGGAGGAGAGAACCCAGGTATAATGAACCCGGGAAGAGATCACAGGCCTTCCACAAGTAAACTGGCAAACTTTCACATAAAAATCAGCTTAGATTCCAGCGACACTCGAACCTATGCTGACCAGAGGTGAGAGACTTCATGGTTCAAAGCCTGATGCCATGGAGGACCCGCTTAATTTAGCTATGGTTACTGATTACTTTTAATAATTAACCTGAGCACCAAGCCACTGTGATCACATTTTGCTCTTTTATCAAAGACAATTTTGCTTACAAGTACAAATAGTTCAAAGGTTATGAGGAAAGTTGAACTATGGACAGAAAAAACAAACAGAATAAAAACAATATGCTCTCAATCTTTGATCTAGGGGGGTAGAGATAAAAATTACATGAACTGTGAATCATAATTTGAGAGTTTCTTTAAATTTTACAACAAACTTCTAAGGGAACATGTGGTATTCGACTTTCTGTGGGATTAGAGGGATCACAGCTCTTACATCAAGGATGTGTATTTCATTGTTTTGTGGGATTAACGGGATCAAGGGACGATCATGTGATCAAGAGTCAAACATGGAGACGAAAGTATTATATACTGGCTACAGGGTTAATAAGGCCAAGAGGAACGTCCTGTAAAGAATCTGCGAGTTGATAAGATTATTGAGAGAAGAAAAACCTTTAAATCTGTCTTGGTCAGATTCAATTCATTTTATTGTCCTTTTGACATTTTCAATTCCTAACATGTCTGATAAATTCTGACAGATCACATAACCATGTGAGGACCACGTTGTTAATTTTATCTATAGCTATTGGAGATAAAAAATGTGCATCTGATTCAATTAAAAACATAATTTTTTCTGTCAGTAATCAGCAAAAGGCAAAGCAATCTGGGAGTTTTATTGCCGATAATCATTTCTCCTCGTATTTTTACATATGGAACATTCCTATGGTGCACTAAATCTACTGCTAAATATACAGTGATTAGATAAAAATTGTTGCATTTGATCTCAGCTCAGATTTATATGGAAAAGTTTCATCGTAAATATGTCAGCTGTGTACCAGTCATGTGATTTATGGGAGAACAGGTGTTTTTTAACCAGAGCATAAGTACTATGATGTATGTGGCATTCTTTATGTTCATATCTTATATACAAAAACAAATATATAGAAACTATACGAACAACAATAAAACAATTGAAAAAGTAAAAATGACAAAAAATAAAACGAACACCAACAAAAACAAAAACAAACAAACAACAACAACAAAAAGAAAAGAAAAAAAAAAAGCAAAAACAAAAAACCAAACAAACCACATGCATATACATTGTACATGTAAACATCAACACCAAATATCTATCAAAAATAAATATATTGAAAAAATAGAAATGACAATAAAACACAAACAAACAAAAAGAGAAAACATGGCATGTTGGAAAAATACACTTCAATTATTTAATTTGAAAATATCAAATCGAAAGTTCAGATTTATTTTCCTGGCCAGAAGTAACCAAATTTACTCAATACTCAAGTCCATCTAACTTTTCAGATTTTTATGATAAAGAATTTAGTCTGCAACATTTTTGTACATCATTAATGGCATAGAATTGTAAATTATGATGAAAAGCTTTGGCCATTTGAAGAAAATTTCAGAAAAATAAAAAAATAATTTGAGTACGTACCGAAATTTTGAGTACCAAACTCAACATACATGTATTTTTCCATTTTTTATGAGAAAATCAAAAAGTTGATGCCTATGTTTTCTTATGTGAATGAAAAAAGATAAATATGTTTTCCTTGTCAGTCTCATCCAGAAATTTTACAAACAAAAAAAAAACTGTATAGTCAAAATAGTAAAATAAAAGTTGAGCTTGAGCACCGAGTAAATTTGGTGACTTTTGGACCTTGGCTACTTATAACAAGATTTTGGCAATGGAACTGCCTGAGGAGTAACAGGTACGGAGACTTGAACTCGGGGCCACTTGGTCATCAGACAAATACTACACCCACTGGGCTGTCACATGAAATATACTTTCCTTTTTTAACCCATTCACCTCTGAAGACACATTTGGACTGGTCTAAATTAATAATTTACAGAAGAGTCCAATGTTTTTCAGGGATTAATAAAGAATAAAGTACAATGGAACCTGTCTTAGAAGACCACCCCACCTGCTACTGAAATGTGGTCTCTCAAGACATGTGGTCTCTTAAGAGGTTTCCTTTTTCTAAAGGATTATTTAACAAAGTGGTTTTCAAAATGGGGGCTCAGAAGACAGGTAGTCTTTTATGAGAGTGGTCTTTTTAACTCATCAACCCCTGAGAATCAATGAATTCTTCTATAAATCAATGATTTAGGCTGGTCCAAATATGTCTTTAGGGGTGAACAAGTTTAACAGGTTCCACTGTATTACCAAACATTGTAAAATGGTCTAACTCATTCACCCCTAAAGACACATTTGGACTGGTCTAAGCTATAGCTTTACAGAAGAGTCCATTGTTTTTCGTGGGGTTGATGAGTTAATTATATTACAGGGAAGTCCAAAATCAGAGTGAGGACTGTTGTTTTTCTTATGTAAATTGATTCATGCCTATGGCACATCTGCATTTTCAACGCTGGAATTCTTATTAATGATTTTTCAAATTGGATGTAACACTTACATGTATACATGTATACATGTACATGTATCATGAGAGATCACAAGCCAATTCCTTTTTCTAAAATGACGGAAGCAGATATTATTATCATATATAAAGCAGATTGATTTTCTTCTAGCAAAAAAAAAAAAAAAAAAAAAAAAAAAAAAAAAAAAGAAAGAACACATCAAAAGATCAGATGACACAGGTAACGATTTTAATTCCAACGATCAAGCTGTTTATCCACTGATACAACTTAATCAAACATCGATGTACATTTGTATACAATCCTAATGCATTAGATTTTCCAAACCCTGTTCCGTTACACTGCATATATCTCATTGACTGGACGCATGTGGAATTCAAATTTGGTGTCAATGGGTACAAGTTTAATAAACCTTGAATGGCAGAAAAGTGCCAGTTTAATTTGATGTTATAGAGACAATCACAGCTTGCACTGCTTCAAGGACATTCTTGTCTATAATCAATTTTGTCGTTGCTGCTTCTTTTGTCATAATTAAATGTACATGTACACAGAGTGACAACAATTATTGGAGTAGAATTTTGGAAAGGAGCATAGAAGAAAAATTGTATGCTGTTGTTATCCAAGACTTAAGACACTATACATGTATTTATTATGCTATGTCATGTTAATTTGGTATGTCAAGGCCATGTCATGTTAATTTTGTATGTCAAGGCCATGTCAATGCCATGTGAATGTTATACCTCAGAGTCATGGCAGCTTGGTATACAAGTGCTGTACATGTACCTAAAGGTCAACATAACATATAACATGTATACAGAAATTATATCAAGGTCATGACATGTCATGTGATTGTTGTACCTCAAGGTCATGACACAATGCCATGTGAATGTTGTACTTCATGGTCATGACACAATGTCATATGAATGATACATACCTCAAGGTCATGGCACAATATCATGTGAATGCTGTACCTCAAGGTCAGGTCAGGTCAGAATAACATACATGTATTGTACAACCATTATAGCTCAAGGTCATGACTGGTAGAAAGTTGGCAATACCATCTCTATATACAATGTAACTGAAAAGTTCTTTTTGAGACTTAAAACAAAACTGACATAAAAGATTTACAGCTGTTCTTTTCAAAGTAATAAACTTACATCAATGGCAAATGACACATCTAAGACTGACTTGAAATTTAAGAACAGAAATTATTAGAATTTCCTTTTAACATTAAATATCATACATGTACAATGTAAGTTAGAGTTTAATTCTTATCTGTCTATTTCTTGACATTTTACAGTTATCAAGAAAAACTGCAATTTGTAAACTGAAGTGACAAGTGTGAAAAATAGAAGATAATGTACAACAAGAACAAAGCACATATAATTCAATCATTACTGTCTAGTATTAATGCCAAAATAAATTTTAGAACGACCAGTAAATTAAGTCTTCACAGTAAGCTCAAAATAATTTTCATCATTTTTGGAGAAAAGTTTTGGTGTAAATTATTTAGTATTACTGCATTTAAATTGATAATTGGTTCAATTTAATGTGCACATGTAGATACCAGTGATCAATTTCACCCAGCGTTCAAGCCCCACTGGAGTCTGAGCCGATTTTGTGAGAAATTTTGCCAGTTAACTTAAGGAAGGCCAGTGGTTCTCTCCTCCACCATTAAAAACCAACTACCAGCATATGACTGAAAAAATGTTGTGTGTGTGCCCGTGGTACAAAGCCATTTAAACAAATAAAAACAAACAAGAATTTTGCCCATAAAGTCGCAAATGAAATACCGATACAGTAAAACCTGCTTTAGTGACCACATGTGTATATTACTCAATGTTACTGATGTAATTTTATTTAATTTCAAGGTTTTTTTGCAGTTTAGATAATGTCCAGTTTCAGATTATACAAACAGAAGGCATAATCTTAACTTGGAAAAAAGTTTGAAATTAAATAAAATGACATCAAAAGTGTTGAGTAATGTTGCAAATAATAATAAATTAACAAAATTAAATAAAAAAAATACAAATTCCTCTCCTCAAGTACCTGTGGCTGGTCAGAGATCATACATGTACATGTACAAAACATTTGGCACAAAATTCAAGGACTTTCCAAGGGATTTTCAAGACATTTTATGATAAAATTCAAGAATATTTTTAAGTTGGTTTTTGAGCAAGTTTGTATTTATACGATTATTGGATAAAAGATTGAAGAATAAAATACAATACATACATTGTACATGTTTATGTATATGCTGGAATATTCCTTAAAAACATCCAATATTTTTTCACGATTTTACAGCGATAGCTGTAATATTTGAATAACATGGCCAAAATAGAAACAAATTAAATGATATCATACAAGAAATACTGAGAATTTGTGGATTTTTAAAAATTTATATTGATTTTCAAGGGTTTTCCTAGACAATTACCAAATCATTTTTTTTTCGAGATCTGTGTGAACCATGCTGATGTACGTGTATACATGTACAAATCTATATATAGAAGTGTCCATTGGTTTTCAAAGATTTTGATTCAAATGCTGTAAACAACCTATTTTAAGTTTTTCACTTTGCCTACTGTGTATAGGCATACGTATACCAAGGTAAATTGGCACATGTTTAAAAACCCAACGAATCTTAATTGAATCACAACAGAGATGACAGACTTGTTTTCGGCAACAATAGTATTAGGGGTACAATAATACATGGAGTCATGTTTTGCCTGTGCATACCTATTTTTGAAAAATAGACCATATATTGTTTTAGGTTTTGACAGAACCCAGAAGTGCCACTTTACCTTACCTATACTTAGCCTTACGTCTTTTCTATGACAGTGATGAAATCTTAAATAGCGGGACAAAAACAAACAAAGTACATTTACAATGTATAAATAGGTACAATTGTCAAAATGAAAACTAAAATCATACTTTCTCATTCCTCGGGAAAATAAATTACATTATGAATGATTTTTTTTGTACATAATATGACTGTGTCTTACCTGTGCAGGTGAAAATTTGTCTTTCACATGTAAAATCTAAAAGAATGATCAGAAACTACATACATGTATTGTATATATACATGTACAAAAACAGAGCTATGAGCAAGAGAATATTATCTTCATCACGTACATGTGTATAAAATTTGATTTTGTTTAAATGGTGCTTTACATACATGTACATGTACGCCACATTTAACACTTTTTTCAGTTAACTTACATGTAGATGCATATATCATTCTATGTATATGTAAATAAATATGGTGGTGCCAGTTTTCAATGGTGAAGGAGAAAACATGAATGTGGTTACAATGTACCACGGAAGAGGCCACCAGACTTCCATAGGTAAACTCGCAAACTTTTTCATATAATCAGCTTAGGTTCCAGCAGGGCTCGAACCTGCGCTGACCAGAAGTGAGAGACTTCATGGTTCAAAACACAATGCTCTAATCACTCAGCCATGGAGGCCCAAATCTGCCTAGGATACAACAGGACTTTAACCCATGCTGACTAGAGCCTAGAGGTGAGAGACTATATGGCTTTAAGCATGATGCTCTAACCACTTGGCCGTGGAGGCTCCTGTGAAGTTTGCGCCCTCCTTTTAAATCATTTACCCCTAAAGACACATTTGGACTTGTCTTAGTCATTGATTTACTGAAGGATCCATTGTTTTTTCAGGGTTTGATGAGTTTACTCAAGTTGTAACAAGAGGGCCTCAATTGCTCACCTGAGAACCATCTACAAATGTGGAAAGAAGCCCAAGAAGAATATGTACATGTAGGCTGATCTGGCCAGGAAACATAAATATTGCTGTTTTAAGAAATTCATAAAAAATTTTAGAAATGAAATTTTGGCAAAATTCTTGCACAAAAATATTCCTTCAACTAATTACAAGTAAAACACATTAAATGAATGCATCAAAGTGAATGCAAGGGGAGATAATTGAGGAAATAATGCAAAAATGAATGAAAATGGCAAAGTCTGAAAAAACCTCAAAAATGCATCAAATATTAATATTTCGATTTCTATGAAAAATACAAACTTGAATTATAAATCCATATAGATCACTCAGAAACAATCCGTTTTTCAATTCATGTAGTGGTTCTTGAGAAGAAGATTTTTAAAGAGGGTACATTTTTGGACCTATTATACTCCACCCTGGATCCACCCCTGAGCCAATCTGGCTGAAAACTACAAACTTGTTAAAGGACCTTGAGCACTTGCTTCCTGTCAAGTTTCATCAAAATTCCTTAAGTAGTTTTGAAACAAAAGCTGATAGTGTGAAAAATGCAATCCCCTCCCCTCTTTTTTTTTTGCAGTCTTAAAAAATTCATTAAAAAATATTAGAAATTAAATTTTAGCAAAGTTCTTGCACAAAAACATTTCTTCACCTAACTACAAGTAAAACACATTAAATAAATGCATCAAAGTGAATTAAAGGGGAGATAATTGAGGAAATCATGCAAAAATAAATGAAAATGACAAAAGTCTGAAAAGACCTCAAAAATGTGTCAAAAATTAATATTCCGATTTCTATGAAAAATACAAACTTGAATCATACATCCATGTAGATCACTCAGAAACAATCCATTTTTCAATTCATGCAGCGGTTCTGGAGAAGATTTTTAAAGAGGGGTACCTTTTTGGACCTATTATGCCCTGCCCTGGATCCACCCCAGGGCCAATCTGGCTGAAAACAACAACTTGGTAAAGAACCATGTGCACTTGCTTCCTGTCAAGTTTCATCAAAATCCCTTCAGTGGTTTCAGAGAAGAAGTCGAAAATACAAAAAGTTTACGGACAGAGCATCAGACGACGGACGGAGAGTGATCACAATAGCTCACTTGAGCCTTTGGCTCAGGTGAGCTAAAAACTATGGTCTTGCCAGATGTAGGTCTCTAGATGTGATGCACAGAATCAATCATATCTGAGAATACTTTGAAAAACATTTTGTAAGTATTGACTGCTTAGTCAACAAATTAAGAATTAATGGTCACCAGTCTTGTCATTTGTCACAGTAAGAGACTTTTTCAAAAGAAAAAAAAAAAAGTTATTATAAAGCCATTTCCTCTTCAATTTCAATACAATTTCCCCAATGTTTGAAGTTTATGTGTTTGTTTTGTTATAAATTGTCATCGCTTTGTTTTATAGTACTGATGGGTTTTGCAGGATCTAAACTTTCAATGTCTCTTTTTAATGTGTAAATACTGGGAATGGTGGCATAAAGAAATTGATTTTCTGTTTAAGATTTCTGAATCCTCAAAACAGAAAAGTTTAACATAATGAGCAAATACACAATGAAACTGTTACATATTTTGAGTATTATGGTTTAAGTTTTGTCAAAGTTGTTTTAGAAATGATTATCCATGAATTTTTTGAAAAACTGTGAATTTATATGAAATATATAGAGAAAAATAAAAAAGTTGCATAAATTTTTCCAGGTCACTGTACATGTAGATAGGTTTTGAGATCATAAAACAGAAAAAAAAATCATCTGGTGAAAAAATTTGGAACATAGTCCTAAAATGAAAAGTGAAACATGAACATTTATTTTCATCATTGAGAAAGATATGGTTTTTATAAATCTAATTTTGTTTTTCTTTTGCTTTCGTAGTTATCAATATTCAGCTACTGATCTGTCTTGGTATTTATTTCTATAATTAGAATATGTCACAGAGGCAAATAACTGTGTCTGCTTGAAACTGAACATAGGACCCCTGGATTACAAATCTGGTGTTCTACCAATTGCGCAAAAGGGGCAACCCCACTAGCCAAGCTAGTAGAAACACCATATTACCACTGCTACATTATCCCCTCCATTTTGAAAGAGATGTCTCGACTCTTCATTCGGAGGTAACAATCACTTATTGTGAAATCAGGAAGAACCCAAGTCCCAACATGGCCTCCAAATTTCACAGAGGCAAATAACTGTCTTTGCTTGGAATCGAACCTACGTATGACCCATGGATTACAAATCAGGGTCTGAAATCACCAAATCTACTCAGTACTCAAGCTCGACTTGAATTTCATCATTTTGACTATATAATCGTTGGTAAAACTTTTGGGTTTGAGTGATTAGGAAACATATTATTGTTTTTCATCATTCACATATAAATGTTTGTGTCACATTTCCTGTAAAAAATGAATAAATGTGTTGAGTACGGTACTCAAAATTCGAGTACATACTCAAAAGATTTTTTAATATTTCTGAAATTTTCTTCAAATGAGCAATAATTTTTATCATTATTTACAATTGTATGCTGTCAATATACACACATGTCCAGTTACAAAACAAATTTTGTCTTTATACATACATTTGTATATCTGAAAATCATGAAAAGTTAGTTGAGCTTGAGTACCAAGTAAATTTGGTGACTTCCGGCCCTGGTGCTCTACCAGTTGAGATAACGGGGTAAACCCACTAGCCAAGCTTCAAGTAAGAACACTATTCAACCACTGTTACAAATAAAATGTACATGTAATTAGAATACATGCATGTCCATAGCATAGGTCAAAATTTGGGATACTTCATCGTTATATGTACCCTGTAAAGTCATCAAAATAGTAAAAAAATTATTTGCGGGACGCAAAACAATTAACGAAACAAAAACTCTGAGACTGATATCAAGTTCAAGAGCATTATACTTCTCAAATTTCCAACTAAAGGCGTGTGTCATCTCACAAATACTTTCAACAATGATCACTCCTACACATGAAGATGCACCTTTAAAAAAATGTTCACTATAACCACTCATCACAATTTAGCTTTGGGGCTCGACTAATAAATCTGACTTGACAGTTGAACAATGTACCAAGTCAACAACAAAGACAGCCATGTGTACTAAATGCTGCATCCTGATTTGATGGTTCACTGGTTTTATTTCATTTGTTCTTAAAAATAGACTCCCATGAAACTGATATTAAATTTGACACAAAGTTTAAAGCACTATGATTTCCTGTAATTGGCTTAAATCTCTTAACATCGAAAGTGAACTCTATATTTACTTTTTTTTTACATGCATGTATCAAATGTGTGTCTGTTGAATGTTACTGAAAACAGATCTGAAGTAGGCTACATGTGCCTGTCTCCGCGAACTTGCATCTTTCCCTGACATTTATCTAATAGATACTCAGAGTTTGTCTCTGCATTGTACAATCTAGAGTTCTACAAAATGAATTTGTACATTAAAGAGGTCTTTTACATACATGTATGTCTATATTACATGTAGTTTTGTTTTATTGGTGTTTAATGTCACACGAGACAATTTTTCATTTTATGATGGCAGCCATCTTATACTGGTAAACTTCCTCACAAAGTCACTTTAATAGGTTCCAGTGGGACTCAGACTTCCACTTTTTTAAAAGAAGTGAGACTTCATGGTTTACATGTAAATTACAATGCTCAAATAACCACTGGCCCCCTCGGCTTACACTTGTACATAAGAACTGTCTGTGTGTTATTGCTTTAAAGGGCCATTTGCTGTGTTTGCCAAATAAATTGTTTCCATTTGTTCTTCTTTTAATACTTGTACTTGATGTACAATAACAAATAAAAGCTATACACAGACATAAAAAATCTTATATCCCTATATATTTTGGGTGAAAGTCAGGTCAGGTCAGTGGTCCAGTGGTCCACTGTGGTAAATGCATATTCAAATAGTAAGGCTGAATAATAATCAATTGCAAGTGAATATTTGCCAAAGTGGGTTTCTCAAGCAATTTTCACAAAATACACATATAAAGGAATTTAAGAATTTTTATGCCTGTGTATATTTTTTTTTCTTGTTTATTGTATATCAATAAAAGTAATAGAAAAGGAAAGAATTTCTTCTTTTTTGGGGAAAAAAAAACATAGCTATTACAGGTATTTAAAATGCTTGTTTAACAAATAACATCCTAACAAAAAATTTTCACATACATGTATGACTGACATCTGTTTTATTAAAACTGAAAACACGGAATGGAGAATTATTCAGCACTTTCTTATTGATAATTTTACATTTACTTTTTAATTCATGGTTTTTGAGAAATGACAGATTTAACACCTGATTTTGATTTTCAAATGTCATATTTCATGCCATTTGCTAGAGTTAATACATGTAAACACGACACATGTGTAAGGGAATTCAGTTTAAGAAATCTTTAGTTGTCGTAAAACTTAAAAAAAAAAAAAAAAACCAATAATTTGATAATTAATTAAATGAAAAACAAATAGCAAAACTAAAATAAACAATTTAGAATTTACTGGTGAAAACTTATGGAAAATCCAGTGTTAAATATATTCAGGAGAAATATTTAAAAAATCTGCAGTTTGATATACATCATATAGGTAAAATAAAATATTGAAATCACTTTCATCCTAAGTACAACTGCCCCAAGTTTATATATATATATAACTGTATATATATATATATATATATATATATATATATATCATTAATAACTCATTGACCCCTGTAGCCACATTTGAACTCATCCATTTCAAAGAATGGTAAAGTCCATTGTCAGAATTCAGGATTGTTTAAGATTTTACATTCAATAATAACTTGTTCACCCCCAAATTTTCACAATAGATTTTACAGTTACTGATTCAGGTGAGTCTATGTGTGACCACAGGGGCTGACGAGTCAAGACCACCAGTGACTGATTCAAAGTGGTCAGACTACTCTTCAGTGCAGTTATGTACTTATTAGATATTTATCAAACCACCAAAAAATTGTGATCTGAAATGCAACAGGTGGTCTCGTAAGCAAGGTGGTCTTCAGGCTCCACAGTATATATAGATGACGCAAAGCAGCAAGTTCCATTTCGGAAGTTTTTAAAATACCTTGCAATCAAAATATAAAACTCAAATCAGACTTTAAAACATTTGTTTTATTGCATAATCAACTCTAAAATCAAATTCAATCTGTTTGTAACAGGAAACATGTGATTGACTGACGGAATGTATTTCTGCTTTATGACAATGCGTACAAATGTGTATCCATCCATCCATCCATCCACACACACACACACACACACACACACACACACACACACACACACACACACACACATACATACATATAGTGGAATCTCGTTATGTCAAGTTCAGTTGGGTTGAAATTTGGGATATGTCGAAGTTGAACGACCAGTCCCGATTTTTGGAGATAGAAAAATATGTTATTTGAAATTTCGTTTATCTTGAATTCTGGATATCTTGAAGTAATAAGGACCGTCCTGTGAATTTCGATATAATGAGATAACAATTTATATATACATGTGTGTATATATATATATGTATATATATATATATATATATATATATATATATATATATATATATATATATATATATATATATATATATATATATATATATACGGTTCAAAATTCCCTAAGTCCCAAGTCCTGGACTTGGGATAATTCGGGTTTGTACTTGGCATTTAGAAATACTCAAAGTCCAAGAGACTTGACTCATCTGCATTCAATTTAATTTTACTGTATTACTTATTGACAAAATTCAGCATAGACTTACTCTCTAGACTTAAGTATCTAAAAAAGAATTTTGAACCCCTATATATATATATATATATATATATACATATATATATATATATACATATATATATCTATATATATATATATATACATATATCTATATATATATATATATATATACATATATATTATATATAGATATATATATATATATATATATATATATATATATACCATATATATATATATACATATATATATATATATATATATATATATATATATATATATATATATATATATATATATATATATATACACACATGTGTATATAATGACTAAAAAACCCTAAAAATATCTTACATGTATGTTCCAGTCATATCCTGTTTTTTTTGTAATTTGTACTACAATCTAGACATTTTGCTATGTAATCCTGATAACATAATATAATACAGATACATGTAAATGTACATAGATACATAAATATAAATGTTTTTGCAATATACATGTATCGGCTATTTCAGAGCATACAATCTGGAGAGTTATGCAAATTAACCAATGTCATAAATCGCGGAAATAAGGTATAGAAAATGTCAGAGGAAATTAGTTTAAAAATGGACATAATCATACGATAATTTAGGCATAAAAGCAATAGGAACACTTGAGAAAAATGTCCGCCTACATGTATAAATGCTGATTAACGTAGTTTATCATGGAAATAAGATTCCCTGATGATTTTCAATGCAGAGTGATGACACATCTTATTGAAGGAAATGACTTCGTAACATCGTACTTGATCAGATCTGGAAAATGAAAGATTTTTCGATTCTGCAATAATTACACAAAATTGCTTCTTTTCAGCCTCCAGAATTACTTAATTAAACATACATAAGAGAGGTTTAATTAAGTATTCAGAAAAGTCTGACGGGATCCAATTTTCTGAATATTTGAATATTTTCCTCGGACTTGAGTCATTTAACTATTCATGCTTGTATCAGATATTTTCATTAGTAAAAGTCGTACAAGCTGTTATCCTGATTACCACATTTTTATTATTTTCATAGTTCCTATTTGCCCTCACATCTGTGATTAACTAATTCACCCCTAATGGCACATTTGGACTGGTCAAAGTCATTGATTTACAGAAGAGTCCACTATTTCTTGGGTTGATGTGTTAAATAATTACATGCATATACAATGTACACAAGTCACATTGTTTACTGTATACCTGCCAATTTTGTGCCTGGTTATTTTCCAGCCTTTACGACAGAAAACACCATCTTAAATCCTAATTATAAATCACGGTGATCTCATGGATGGCATGTACATCATGTCCCTGCTTCAATTATTTAGTTTGAAAATTCTGCCTTCATTTTGTTTGTTTGATTGTTGTTTTACAACCCCTAAAGAATGTTTGACTTATACTGAGATGTCACCAGCTTTTAAGGTGAAGTGCTACAAATTTTGACCTGTGCTATGGGCTGACGCCAATGCAGTGAGGGTTCTTTTATGTGCCATGACTTCCGCGACAAGGGATGTCGGTTTTCAGTATCATCCGAAAGATACATGACTTTCACTTTGTATGCCGGGCGCTTGGCGAAGCAATAGTCACTACCAGTCTTTGGTATGACTCGGTCAGGGAATCAAAGCTGGGACCTTCCTCTTGAGAGTCAAATGCTCTACCATTAAACCACCACAACCAGTGCATTCATTTTAAATTAGCCTTCTCATCTAAGGATGAAAAAAGCAAATGTTTCCAAGTATAGATGTACAGTAATACATTGCATTCGGACAAGCATTTATGATGCACTGCATTCAGACAAGCAGACACATTGTGTTCAGACAAGTAGACACATTGTGTTCAGACAAGCAGGCAATTACATTGCATTCAGACAAACAGGTACATTGCATTCAGACAAGCAGACACATTGCACATTGTGTTCAGACAAACAGACACATTGTGTTCAGACAAGCAGACACATTGTGTTCAGACAAGTAGACACATTGCATTCAGACAAGCAGACACATTGCAAGCAGACACATTGCATTCAGACAAACCAGACACATTGCATTCAGACAAGCAGACACATTGCATTCAGACAAACAGATACATTGCAAGCAGACAAACATATACATTGCAAGCAGACAAACATATACATTGCAAGCAGACACATTGCATTCAGACAAGCAAATACATTGCATTCAGACAAGCAGATTTCCAGGCAAAATTGTCCAGCAGGACAACTGAAAATTATAATGAATGTGGACCCCAGTTGTGTGATTTTTTTCATTGGTTAAAGTTATCAGCTCTTACAAAAAGAGCATACAATACTGTATATATTATCTTTAAACCAGATGCCAGTCAAGGGCCAAATTGTTACAAGTTTGTCCCACACCTTCATGTTCATGTAGCTACAAAACCCTTTCAACCCCACAGACCAAAATGGGCTGGTTCAATATAACAGATAAGAATATACCATCTGAATACTTGGTGAATGGGTAAAACTGAATGTTTTTTGTTGTTGTTGACCTTCACCCTAAGAGTAAGATGCTATTTTCTAAATTGACATGTACCAACAAAGAAGGCAAAAATGGCCCATTCAGATTTTGGGGGTAAAAAGTTGAAAATGCTCAAAAGTTTCACAATGCACATTGGACAATGAGTTGCTGTATGACACAGGAATGATTTAGGTGACCTATAAAAGGATCATAACAATGCATATACAGTGAAACCCGATTTGACATACCACTCTCATGAAAGACCACCACAATTTGAGAACCGCTTGATTAACCACCCCCTTAGATAAAACCTCTTTAGAGAGACCACACCTCAGTAGCAGGTGGATGGTCTCTCCAGGCAGATTCCACTATACATGTATGTATATGAGGTCTATACAAAACATTAATAATAATGCAGATTTAAAGCGATATAAGCTGTCACGATGATTATTTTTGTCCCCTGACATATAGTCGAGAATATGATAAAATGTGTGTTCAAATACATTATCAAACACGTAAAACGTTGTAAAAGATCTTCTTTTTGAAGTTATTTGTTTTATTAGAATTTAAGTTTTCCCGTACCTTAAAAAATCCAGCTGTATTTCCATATGCAATGACCTTTCAGATAAACCCTTTTGCCATATCAAATGTACTTCGTAATTCGGTCAGAGGATCTCGATCCTTTACGCGCTCGGACTATGATTTTTGTGTGTTTTATACTCATTTTTAGAATACAGGACGTGATTTTTATTGGAAAGTGCATGTATTATGTAAAATATATGCTTTTCAACGCTATTTTAAATACCCGAAGAAAATCGGATGAATATATGAATAAATATATCTGGTAACTAAAAGAAAATTTTCCGATCTTTAATGTTACCCTGAATGCTGACATTGACAAAATCAAAACAATATAACTGTGAAAAGTATGCGTACCTCACGATTTACAATCATGCCGCCATGTCCGGTGGAGTTGGGCAGTTCATGATCATATGTGTCAAGAATGATAAAGCCGAGAAAGCGATGAAACGAGTTAAAAATGGGTCGAGATCACCCAATATACCCAGCACATGGACAATTCTGAATGTTTTGAAACGACGAAAAGGACAAACTTAGCTTGATTCAGGTATGAAATGATGATGTACGAAAAGAAACGTAAAGGCTAATAATAAGAATAGAATGTATATTGACTGCAAATAGCACGTGTTTATTGGACACTCGGTAATCTTCGTAAAAATTTACTGAAAGTTAATTTGCAATGCTCAAAATATGGCGGACAAAAAATACATTGTAACTGATATTACAGGTTATGTTTGGCAAGATTGTTGCAATTTTACACATGCATTTGTTCTTCTAACCCCCAGATGGTCTCTTTGGAATATATATGAGATAGAATATCACATAAAATGGACATGTAAAATTTTTTACCTACGACAGCTTATATAGCTTTAAATTCTGTACCCAATTTGATTTTGATAGATCAGTGCTTTATAATTACCCCACATGCATTCAACAATTTTTCAGTTTTTAATGGTGGAGGAGAGAACCCGGTTACAATGTACCCGGGAGGAGACCACCGGCTTTCTGCAAGTAAACTGGCAAACTTTCTCACAAAATTAAAATCTGGTTAGGTTCAAATGGGGCTCGACCCTCTGCTGACTAGAAGTGAGCGACTTCATGGTTTTAAGCGCAATGCTCTTAGCATTCGGCCACACAAAGGCCACATCTGTACCTAAGGATGACATCACAAACATACAAGTTTCTAATCTAACCTTACGCCGCAGTACATATAACCCTTAAAGAAAAAAAAAAAAGTCAGCCATAAGTAAACCACTTAAATTATATTAGTTTGACTATGAACATGATGACTGAGGATAAAAAAATAGAAGAATGACTCACTAGCATTACCGAACTGAGATTTACTCTTAGACTTACATATATTACTTCCAAATCAAGTTCAAATTAAAGGAGATCTTGTTTCCAGGATATGTACAGTAATTCTATTTCATATTGGTTCTGAGAGACGCATGCCAAGTGTTGAATTTCATACATATTACATGCAACAGCCTAAAACTATATACCTAGATCTATAATGCTGTATTTATGAGTTAGTCAAATGATTTCCAATACTTGGTGATAATGGATTGTAACGAGTTTATGTTTTACTAGTACAGGCATAGCAATAAACTCTCTATCAGATAATCGGATCAGTTTAATGGCTTCCGATGAAATATCCCTTGGGATTCAACAGTGTTAGTTGTTTGAAAGATTTACTGGTAGTATATCAAAAACAGATTTTTTAGTAATTAAAAACGGAGATATTTTAACTCCCAGTGCAAATATATACAATGTATGACAGTATAGTTTCCATGACCTTCAAGGAGTTTGAAACTTTCATTCCCAGTGTACATGTAGCCATTGCGTGCATTATATTATAGTTTATGCATGTACATGTACTTGTACATTTTTGTAGGATCAGAATGCAACATAGACAGAAAGAAAACATTACAAAAAAAAAAATATGGTATTTGCTGGTTGTTACTGTACCTGAACATGTATGTACCTGGGAATCTTCGCCCTTGTTAAATTTTCCCCATTTTTGCCCTTCAATAAGAAGGCAAATTTAAAATGGATTACAGGAAGCGAAATTTTCAAGCTAAATAATTGAAACACAATCACAGGTGCCATCCAAAGTACAAGAATTTGGTGATTTGGGCCAAATTTAAGAAAGAGTGAATATGTTTTTCATCCTAAAATATGTGAAAGGGCAAAAATAAGAAAAACAAAAACACTCAAAGAAAAATTGCATCTTTTTAATTATATGTACAGTGAAACTTATACATGTATATAATGACCTCCTTAGGAACACAAGGAAACCGTTCTTTATAAGGAGAGGGTCTTTATACATGTATAGAGTAATAGAGGTTGACTTGTACAATATTGATACTATTGGGGACAGTAAAAAACTATCTTTGTGACCAGGTGGTCTTTATACACAGGTGGTCGCTAAACCAGGTTTTACTGTAATTTAATTCCTGTATATATGCGACATAGCTTATACAGTTTTAGGGAAGTAAGTGGGCATCATTGTTTATGGAGTCTCCATTTATTATGAAAGGTCCCAATTCTTAGAATTCGTTTAAGGACCATATTTACAAATTACAACTATAATACAAAGAATCTTGATTTTTTACTTTTATTTCATTACTGTATAATTGCTTTTATTCGCAGGGGATTTAGTTTCGCTATATTCACGGTCAAAGGAAATACTGCGAAATTAAATACCCATGAATATAATACCTTACACTTATGAAGTATCAGAAAGACAATATGTTAACAACCAAAATTTAAAAAAAGTTATTTCCTATCAAAATGGATACACATGTATACATTGTATATACGTGTAACCGGACATCATATACACTTATCACAATCTTTCACTTCAACTCCTATTACACTTCTGTTTTTTGGAAATGCTTTTGTGCAAAATTTAATACCCATAAATAAGATCCTTTCAGAAAAATGCGAAATTTTCTCCCCATGAAATTAAACAACTACGGTATACAATATATGTTGTAACTTTAATGGTCGGGAATCAGTAACCAGCTCTAGGACCAGTAGCCGGCTATTGCACTATTTTGGCTACATGTACAAAATGTATATATAGAACACAATTTTGTGAGATTTTTTTTTTTAGATCAATCATGAGATGATGGACATTTTTCTCAAACAGAAGAAAAAAAATATTGTCATGGTAAATAATAAAGACGAGATCACACCATAGCCAACTACTGGTCCCTGACTGCTATAGACATTTGTAAAACTTCTGTATTTGACTGAATAGGAAACATATCATTATTTTTCATCATTCACAAATTAATTTTTGAGAAATACATGTACTTGAGGTTTTTCCTAAAAAAGAAATGAATAAATATGTTGAGCACGGTACTAAAAATTTAATTATCATTGTACTGAAAACAACATTTTATCATTCCAGATGTTTTCTTCAAATGGGCAATAATTTTTGTCATTATCTACAACTGTATGCCATCAATACATGTATACAAACATGTCCATTTGCAGCATTAAAGATTACATGAGCCTCTGTGCGTAAAGGGCACTTTCTGATTCCATCAAAATCCAGAGACAGGTAAAATATCACAAGCAAGTCCTGGTAAGTATTTTTATAATGGGATTTATATACATGTGTGTGTGTGTGTGTGTGTGTGTGTGTGTATATATATATATATATATATATATTCATATATATATATATATATATATATATATATATATATATATTCAGTGAGGGGGTCGAATCTTGAATGTGGTGTTTGCAAGAGAGTTACCGATCTTCCTTTTTTTCTTTTTTTTTTTTAAATTTTATGATGATGGATGAAAGGTCCAGACAGATAAACTGCCATGATAAAACCTTGATATCAAATCCAAAAATGAAAATATTTTACAATCTGATGTAACGAAAATTAAAACATAAATTTTTTTACGTTATATATCAACTGATTCAAACTGATGGAACATCAAACATTATCATTTCTCATCTCATAGAAATTAGATCCTGAGTCTGTCGATTTTTTTTTAACTAAGATGAACTTTTGACATTTACTTCAAGATGTTTCACCATTTATTTTTGCATGTGGTTTAAATAAAAATGATGTTGCATTTTGTCTTTGACACAAGAAGGATTTCCACTTAATGGAAATGGCTGGATACAAAGTTGGTTTTTTTTTCTTAATATGCTTTGTCTAACCAACAGAACCATTCTCCATTTTGATTTTATTTTGAATGGCGTTTGACGTCACACTCAACAAATTTTCAGTTACATGTACAGTACATGGTAGCGGCTAGTAAAATGGTGGATTCGGAGGAGATAACCCAGTTACCATGTATAAACCAATAGCCCTCCACAACAGAACGGTCAAACTTTCTCACAAAATTAGCTTACACATGTACTTTCCAACGTACAGGGCTGTAAGTTCTAACCTGCCCTGACCAGAAGTGAGAGACTTCATGGGTCAAAGCCTCAAACCACTCGACCATGGAGGCCCCCACCATTCTCGGTAACTATCCATGTGTGTATATGCCACAAAGTAGTATCATAATCAACAATTTTACCCCAAAAATGACTTTTTGCTACAAATACGGTAATTTATGAAAGATAAAAAATATTCACAGGTTTGAAAGAATACATATATATAATAAAACCATGTTATACTGCTACCAGTTGTTCAGTCCGAATCTGGCATTAACAAGGGGTTTGAGGATAGGTTGAGGGAGACCTTAAATGAAATTAAAGGGAAAAGTGAACTTTCAAAAATGTTGGCATACAGCGAGGTGGCAAATGAAACAGTTGGCATTATAAAGAGGTTTTACTGTACATTTATAAATGCTTTTAACTGATTCATATATATCTTTTTTATGTACATGAATACTTACTTTCATCTGTCAAGCACTAAAAACCTGAACATTTAATTCTAAATTGCAATAAACATATGACCAGGCATTTAACGTCTTTTCTGGGTGCCTGTTTCATGTCCCAAGTATCAACAATAGAAACTAGTGATAATGATCGGTCATCGAGTTTTTAAAAGACTTGACCATGCAACTACAATACGATCCTTTCACATATAAAGGAAGGTACTGACCATGAATTTATTTTAACTGTTTTTACCTTTATTTCAGAAACAGAGAATAAAGTGAGAAACTTCTAATGTCTTGTGATTCAAACGCTTTATCTTAATAGAATCTACAGTGTAGCTGCAGTTACACCTCACAGGTCAAAAATCTTGCTGTGGCTTACTTACTGTGAGCAATGTGTTAGTGATGACAAATGTATTCAATTTGATACTTGGTAAAATGATGTACATGTATTGCAATGTATTTTTAACGAGCATATATATATAGAGAAAGAGAGAGAGAGAGAGAGAGGGAGAGAGAGAGAGAGAGAGAGAGAGAGAGAGAGAGAGAGAGAAGAGAGAGAGAGAGAGAGAGAGAGAGAGAGAGAGAGAGAGAGACAGAGAGAGAGAGAGAGAGAGACAGACAGGAGAGAGAGACAGAGAGAGAGAGAGAGAGAGAGAGAGAGAGAGAGAGAGAGAGAGAGAGAGAGAGAGAGAGAGAGAGAGAGAGAGCCTCCCAGATACAGAGAGAGAGGAAGAAAGAAATAGGGAAATCTGATGTGATAGACTCAATTTTCCTAGGTGGATATTGGGACTGGCAATAGGCAACACTGCTGTACATATAAATTTGTTGATGAATACTGCCAATTGCAATATCCCTATCCAGTGTACTTGTAGCTTATTTTGAACTTTTTTATGTTTGCAATACCTATGTACATAGATATAGAGAAATCTCCCACATCCCTCCCTAGGCTAGCTAATAGTTATAGCTGATGTTTCCAATATACATGTACCTACATATATGTAGATACATGTATCTCCAACATCCCTCCCATGATGATCCATGTTCAATGATATACCTGTGTCTTTTTATAAAACAATAACATGCAGAAAGTGTCCATTTTAAAGTTGATTTATGCACAAAAAGTGCCTTTTTAAAAGTTGATTTATGCACAAAAAGTGTTTTTTTAGCACCCTGCCCTTTTTAAATCCTGGCTGGAACATTAAACCTACATAGATACGTATACCTCCCACATCCCTCCCTAGGCTAGCTAATAGTTCCAGCTGATGTTTCCAATATACCTACATACATGTAGATACGTGTATCTTCCACATCCTTCCCTAGGCTAGCTATTACATGTAGCTCCAGTTGATGTTTCCAATATACCTACATACATGTAGATACGTGTATCTCCCACATCCCTCCCTAGGCTAGCTAATAGTTCCAGCTGATGTTTCCAATATATCTACATACATGTAGATACGTGTATCTCCCACATCCCTCCCCAGGCTAGCTAATAGTTCCAGCTGATGTTTCCAATATACCTAGATACATGTAGATACATGTATCTTCTACACCCTTCCCTAGGCCAGCTAATAGTTCCAGCTGATGTTTCCAATATACCTACATACATGTAGATACGCGTATCTTCCACATCCTTCCCTAGGCTAGCTAATAATTCCAGCTGATGTTTCCAATATACCTACATGTATGTTTCCACTTTCCAATACCTACACAGATGTCTGTATGCATTGTGTACATGTATATTATTATAATTCACTAATTCATAATTGTTATCATCACCTGGAGTTTGACCCTATCCCAGTCTGATGAGTTTTGACCCTATCCCTTTTTGATGAGTTTTGACCCTATCCCTTTTTGATGAGTTTTGACCCTATCCCAGTCTGTTGTGTTTTGACCTTATCCCAGTCTGATGTGTTTTGACCCTATCCCTTCTTGGTGAGTTTTGACCCTATCCCTTTTTGATGAGTTTTGACCCTATCCCAGTCTGTTGTGTTTTGACCCTATCCCAGTCTGATGTGTTTTGACCCTATCCCTTTTCGGTGAGTTTTGACCCTATCCCAGTCTGATGTGTTTTGACCCTATCCCAGTCTGATGTGTTTTGACCCTATCCCTTTTCGGTGAGTTTTGACCCTATCCCTTTTTGTTTTATGACCCTATCCCAGTCTGAGTTTTGACCCTATCCCAGTCTGTTGTGTTTTTGACCCTATCCCAGTCTGATGTGTTTTGACCCTATTCCTTTTCGGTGAGTTTTGACCCTATCCCAGTCTGATGTGTTTTGACCCTATCCCAGTCTGATGTGTTTTGACCCTATCCCTTTTTGATGAGTTTTGACCCTATCCCAGTCTGATGTGTTTTGACCCTATCACAGTCTGATGTGTTTTGACCCTATCCCAGTCTGATGTGTTTTGACCCTATCCCAGTCTGATGTGTTTTGACCCTATCCCAGTCTGATGTGTTTTGACCCTATCCCAGTCTGATGAGTTTTGACCCTATCCCAGTCTGATGTGTTTTGACCCTATCCCTATTTTGACCCATCACAGTCTGATGTGTTTTGACCCTTTCTGACCCTATCCCAGTCTGATGAGTTTTGACCCTATCCCAGTCTGATGTGTTTTGACCCTATCACAGTCTGATGTGTTTTGACCCTATCCCAGTCTGATGTGTTTTGACCTTATCCCAGTCTGATGTGTTTTGACCCTATCCCTTTTTGGTGAGTTTTGACCCTATCCCAGTCTAATGTGTTTTGACCCTATCACAGTCTGATGTGTTTTGACCCTATCACAGTCTGATGTGTTTTGACCCTATCCCAGTCTGATGTGTTTTGACCCTATCACAGTCTGTTGTGTTTTGACCCTATCCCAGTCTGATGTGTTTTGACCTTATCCCAGTCTGATGTGTTTTGACCCTATCCCTTTTTGGTGAGTTTTGACCCTATCCCAGTCTGATGTGTTTTGACCCTATCACAGTCTGATGTGTTTTGACCCTATCACAGTCTGTTGTGTTTTGACCCTATCCCAGTCTGTTGTGTTTTGACCCTATCACAGTCTGATGTGTTTTGACCCTATCCCAGTCTGTTGTGTTTTGACCCTATCACAGTCTGATGTGTTTTGACCCTATCCCTTTTGGTGAGTTTTGACCCTATCCCAGTGTGAGTCTGATGTGTTTTGACCCTATCACAGTCTGTTGTGTTTTGAACCCTATCCACAGACTGTTGTGTTTTGACCTATCCCAGTCTGATGTGTTTTTGACCCTATCACAGTCTGATGAGTTTTGACCCTATCCCAGTCTGTTGTGTTTTGATCCTATCACAGTCTGTGTTTTTGACCCTATCCCACAGTCTGATGTGTTTTGACCCTATCACAGTCTGTTTTGATATCCCAGTGTGTTTTGACCCTATCACAGTCTGATGTGTTTTGACCCTATCCCAGTCTGTTGTGTTTTGACCCTATCACAGTCTGATGTGTTTTGACCCTATCACAGTCTGTTGTGTTTTGACCCTATCACAGTCTGTTGTGTTTTGACCCTATCCCAGTCTGTCTGTTGATGTGTTTGACCCTATCACAGTCTGATGTGTTTTGACCCTATCCCAGTCTGTTGTGTTTTGACCCTATCCCAGTCTGATGTGTTTTGACCCTATCACAGTCTGTTGTGTTTTGACCCTATCCCAGTCTGATGTGTTTTGACCCTATCACAGTCTGTTGTGTTTTGATCCTATCACAGTCTGTTGTGTTTTGATCCTATCACAGTCTGTTGTGTTTTGACCCTATCACAGTCTGATGTGTTTTGACCCTATCACAGTCTGATGTGTTTTGACCCTATCACAGTCTGTTGTGTTTTGATCCTATCCCTTTTCAGTCCCTTGTGTTTTGACCCTATCACAGTCTGATGTGTTTTGATCCTATCACAGTCTGTTGTGTTTTGACCCTATCACAGTCTGTTGTGTTTTGACCCTATCACAGTCTGATGTGTTTTGACCCTATCACAGTCTGTTGTGTTTTGATCCTATCACAGTCTGTTGTGTTTTGACCCTATCACAGTCTGTTGTGTTTTGACCCTATCCCAGTCTGATGAGTTTTGACCCTATCACAGTCTGACGTGTTTTGACCCTATCCCAGTCTGATGTGTTTTGACCTTATCCCAGTCTGATGAGTTTTGACCCTATCCCTTTTCGTTGAGTTTTGACCCTATCGTTGATGAGTTTTGACCCTATCCCAGTCTGTTGTTGTGTTTTGACCCTATCCCAGTTTGATGAGTTTTGACCCTATCCCTATTTGATGTATTTTGACCCTATCCTTATCTGATGTGTGCAGTATTTTGGCCTTCCACAGGAATGTTATCATTAATTTACAATGTAAACAATGACTACCACACATTATCTTGTGTTTACACAAAGATGTACTGATGCACAGAAAAACAGAGAAAAATCAACATGATGCCACTTATAGCATTAAAAACAGATAATAATATGCCCCTTATGTGCCTTGTAATCAGACAAGTAAATATCAATATCAGAAATTGCCACTTAGGCAGTTAAAAATAAATGATGTGCCTGTTCTCTTATAATACAGGAACAATAAACATCAATGGTACACTTACACACTTAGAAAATAATTTCCTTGCCTATGCACTCTAGCAAAAACCCAGGGGAAGAAAATTACAGAAATGTCAAACCAACAACTTAATTCTTTTGCGCTGTATTAATACAATACTTTTGACAAGCCTAATAAATCACATGAGAGACATTAATATATCACAGGGAAATATGACAAAATCTGAGATTTAATTTACTTACTGTTTATTTGTGTAGTGGGGAAGAGTTTATTTACACTGTCATATCACTAACAGAGTCCTTTGTCTATCTTCATATTGGCAAACAATCTACACCCAGACAGACAATCTTGTGGTCAATCACACATAGTACATTTATATATAGAGAGAGAGAGATAGAGAGTCTTCACTGTACACAATACACCTCTTTCTCTCTAGTTCCCCCTCTGTTGTAATCAGTTATCAAATTTCCATGGTAATGGATTTTCAGAAATCTTGTGAAAGTAATCGACAACACTTTAATATGTCAGAGAGAGATGATACATGTAGACTATGATGAATGGGAAAGTGGTCCTTAAGTGCAATGATTAAGAATAAGAGTCATAAGTATCCTCCCTAGGGCCCTACTCTAGGGTGTTCCAGCTGGGACCCATTACAATTGTACATGTAGATAAACAATTCTGAGTCCTGAGTTAGATATTAGATTTTATATATATATATATATAAAATCTGGTATACATATTTCACATCAAATACAACAGTTAATAACAATATAGTAGTTTTTCTTAATTTTACTGTAACTGGCATATTAAAGATGAATAAGTGAGTTTTTTTAATTTTTCTATTCATTTTGAATAATGTTTTACGCCACACTGAACAATTTTTTCAGTTAGGTTTTTGGTGACCAGATTTTAATGGCAGAGGATAGAACCTAGTTACAATGCACCTAGGACCAGACCCAGACCACTGACTTTCTGTGAGTAAACTAGCAATCAGCTTAATTAGGTTCCATTGGGGTTCGAACCAGCGCATGTGCTGACCAGAAGTTAAAGACTTCATGGTTCAAAGTGTAATGTTCTAACCACTCAGCCAAAGAGCCCCCCCCCCCCTCAAAAAAAACAAAACAAGTGAGGGAACATTGCCATTACAATACAGTCAAATTTGCTTTAGTGACCACCTGTGTATAAGGACCACCTGGTCAGAAAGACTGTTTTTTGCTGTCCCCAATAGTACCATTTGTGTACAAATCAACCTCTATACATGTATATGTAAACTTACTAAAGGCTGGTTTTGATGGATCCCTACGAGGGACTTTATACATGTATATACAAGTTTCACTGTATGTTTTTACTTACACTACAATGTACATGTACATTTGTACCTGTATCACTCAGACTTTAAAATGTACATGGAAATGACTTATTTATGAATATAGAGACAAGAGTTCCAGGCTCCTGTAGTTAAAATACTTTAGATGAGTTGAGTCTCTTCCTGGTTATATTGTAACTGGGTAAGTGGGTTCTCTCCTCCACCATTAAAAGCTGGCTGCCACCATATACATGTACATTGTAACTGAAAATGTGTTGGGTGTGTGTTAAACACCATTCAAAATTCAAAAAGTTGAGTTTTGCAGTTTGTTGCTAATTTCTTGAGAACATTTTGATTTGATTTTATATTGAAATCTTAATTTTTTTTACACTTTAAGGAGTGTCACATCTTATTTCTTCTCTTAAATTTAAAAAGTGCAGATCAAATGAGTGCAAAAGGCAACTGTGCTGAGTCCAAACCTCATTGGCCCCCACATGTACATGTATCATAGTATATTTATATATGTACATGTAGAATTGTAAACAGTGAGTGTAGTGATCATAAGCCATCAAAATTGAAGAATTAAAGATGGTTAGTGGAGCAAACCAACATTAATTAGAAATATAATTTTGGCCACACTAATTAAGGTCAGAGACTATTGACATGAATAATATTGTTAATGGAGGACAGTCAATTTATTTTCACATTTTCAAGGCCAGAATATTTATTTCAGAAATCTGCAACCCCACTCCCCACCCAGAATTTTTTTTCACCTGAGATGGGACTCTCATGCAAAATCTAAAACACCTGGACAGTGCACAATACAAGTAAAAGGAATTAACAATGCTTGACAAAGTTTAAACACCTGAGCTACAGAGTACAGTGTAATCAGTACAAATAAGGTTGCAATGTCATGCCTATACTGTCACTTTTGTAATGTTTCTCTTTTATTCTGGCAAATATTGACTTTTTAAACTCTATACAACACTTGAGCTTTTTAAAAGCAGAGACGATTGTCTTTGACTTTTGATGCATGATTGTCACTTAATAGCTTGACACTTTTTAAATTGTCCTGTTCTCGTTAAAATCAGTCGCACTTCCAGTTTTTGCAAACATTTGTACAATAAACATGTACGTGTATGTACATTTGTATTTAAATAGACTTACTGTAAAATAAAAATATTCATAATTCAAAAGAACTTTAAATATATGCATATGTCTATTTATAGGTATATTAAATACATGTACAGTGGAACCTCGCTATTAAGACCACCTATCTGACTGACTAAAAGTGGTCTGATTAGTGAGGTGGTCTTTTAAGTGAGGTTCTATACTTCTTAGATATTTATCAAGAGACTGAAAACTTGTGGTCTGAAATGCGAGGTGGTCTCCTAAATGAGGTGGTCTTTAGGCGAGGTTCCACTGTATATAAATATCAAAAGCTGACTGAACACAAAACAATATGATCTACATTTGTACATGTATGTGTATGTAAAAACAACAGATAGACTTTTTGTTTGTTTCACAGCTGATTTACATACATTGTACATGTACAGTCATTCCCTAATTATCCCCATTCGATTCATCATCATATTTTCACTAACAGCTACATTTTTTCAGGAGTGTTTTTAAAAAAATGAGGGTATACAGGACAAGTAATACCAAGTAGTATATCCGAAAGTCTGGTGAACCCTCTCTCGACCTGAACAAGTTTAAATTTCAGGTATGTATATAATATATACATGTAGCATCCTTAAACACTGGCAAGAGAAATTGTTCAAACATGCCACCAAACCTATAGACCCTTTCACGATAACTGCGGTCCTGTAACTTTGGGTGGCAAAATGATACAAATTCTCGGAAAATGACGTCAAGAAATAATAAGTTACTATAACATACGACGTCTATGTTTTTGCGGGTATCTGTATCGTTTAAAATTCACTTTGTCCCTCAAAGTCACAGGACCGCAGTTAACGTGAAAGGGTCTATGAGTACATCTAGTGAAGAAAAAAAATGTTATTCATAAAAAAAATTGCAAATATTCTATCTATCGGTATAACATATTTATATCTCATAAAACAAGCATCAAAATTAGAAAAGTATTTTGATTGGTCGAGTGAAAATAATACAGTTTACATTGATTTTGGATGATGTGCACACTGTGAAAATAACAACTGAAAATAAGACATTTATTTAATTGATAAATCTTTAAATTTTATTAATTTCACAACCAAAAATGTCATATAACAATTTTTTTCCTGTGAAACTGTCATACATGTAATTGTACATATATTAAAATGTGCAAATTTTGTTTGAGAGTTTCTTTGTGGTGATAGATGACTCACTTTTGGCACAGTGTTGTATATCCAGAAGTTAATTAATGAAAGTAAAAGTACATGTATTTCAATGCATACTTGCCAAGTCTCCACCATAAATAGGGAGAATTCCTATTTTCTATGTAAAATTTTGATAATTTCATCAAGAAAAATATTTCCCCCATGAAAAATTTTAATTTTCCTACATTTGTATGAATTCTTACTAAAATTTAGTCTCCCCATAAGATTGAAAAATCTCCCCCATGAAAAGTTTTCAAGGTTGGCAAGTCTGTCAATGTTTTGGGGTAATGGTGATATTTCTAATCATGAATACTAAATTCTGTTCATTTTTTTATATCATTAGTATCAGAGATTCAACATGTCCTTTTCAAATGAACTCACCAGTACCATTATCAGTATTGCTATTACAGTGATTAACATACTGTGATATCATCAACATGTGGGTCCTGTAAAGGGCCCCATTCCAAATGCAAAATTTACTATTTTCCACAATTCTGAACAAAATTTCCCAAATATGTTCACTGTACAGCTCACATTTGGTACTCTAACAAAGGAGAATCTCACAACTTTAAGAACCACTCAATCAAAACTTTCATGTCTTCAAATGAATTCATGTTGTCAGTTTAATAAAAGAAGCTGGATGAATAATTTTTGTGTCTTTATTGTTATGAGTTAAACAACCATAATTACTTCATATTTTCCGCCAATTTGGCCCATTGGGATGTAAGATTCGCAACTGAAAGTTGACAGGACCCTGTACAATAAAGGGTATTTCATTAGTTTAACCTCTGTATTAGATCTATATAGATGGACATGGTGATGGTATCACTTTCAGCAAAACGGCAGTAATTTCCCTTTCCAAATCATATGAATAGAATATCTAGATGCACCAGTTTCATTCTTTGATTATTTAAATGAAACTTGATAAGAAAATATTAAAAAGTAAAAATTTTAATATTTTGAAAACTTACCAAATTTCTCTCTGGCATGTTCCAGTCTGGATAATTCACCCAATAGATGAATACACAGAAAAGTTGAAAACAAAATAATAAGAACCACTACTATCCCACACTGCCGGCCTTGCATCCTCCATGAAAACAGCTTCATTTGATCTTAATTCATGACAGAACATAGGGAATATGTCCAATAAATTCCGTGAAAATATAAAATCCAACAGGAGGATTCAGTGGGGTTAATTAAACGTGTGTCTCACATGTTCGCTACTATTTCATTCATGTCAAACTCCTCGATCCACATTCATACAAAGCTAGGAGATAGTTTCGAACTTTGAGTACTATACGAGAGCAAGGATATTGACTAACAATGCAATAATCGAATTTTGAAATTACTAGAAGATTAGATCAATCAACAAACAATTATCCTTTTCAAAGAAAAGTGATCGGTGATAAAAATACGAATATTGCTGTTTGAGAGTTGTGAGAGGCTCGCGAAAGGAAATTCACAGCAAGGGCCCGCAGCAGGAAAACCTTTGTATACAATGTTATCCATTATAGTGTCACTGCGACGTGACATGTGGTTAGATGTACACGATAGGTAATCGCATGTCGCTGTTGAAATGACAAATGATTCATTGTTTGGGTACGAGTTGAAACATATGAAAATGTATGATTTAAAAGAAACGTCTTTGAATATAGACCTACATAGACGATAGAAATTAGAATCAATAAGTACATTCAGTGATATATAGCTTACATATCAGAAAATAAATAGATAAATAAATAAATAAATAAATAAATAAATAAATAACAATGCCATAAACACCAAAACAATTAATCATATGTCATATCAACAGCAACATCATGTACATCTATCTAATGTCATGTGGCAGTGACACTGTAGCCTAATAGATAATAGCTATCTTTTGATACGTGTTTACTGATTATCAAACAAAATGATGTCATTTCAAGGTAAAGTATGAAAGAAAATAATATCTGCCAAATTTACAGGTATAATAAAAATTTAAATAAAAAAAAATAGTAAGTGAATACAGTGGAACTTGTCTTGGGAGACCACTCTCATGAAAGTGCACTTGTCTTCTGAGACCACATTCTGAAAAA
Source organism: Atrina japonica (assembly GCA_030159075.1). Lineage (NCBI taxonomy): Eukaryota > Metazoa > Mollusca > Bivalvia > Pterioida > Pinnidae > Atrina > Atrina japonica. The sequence continues at coordinate 90,287 of BROG01000904.1, read as the reverse complement.
CACTTGGTCAAATAATCCTTTAAATAAAACCTCTTTTCAAGTTTGATGGACCAACTGTCTTTAGAGATCACATTTCAATGGCAGATGGGGTGGTCTGTTGAGACAGGTTCCAATGTAAATCAAAATTATAATACATGTATATTATAATTTCAGAAGTAACTGCTGGTTCATGCACTTGTTTTCCATGATATTATGAACGGTCAGCACTAATATCCAATGAATTATTCCTAACATTAAATTTTTAATATTATCATTTGTATGTTGCTGTTTTTTTTATTTATTTTGTAAATGATACCAGTCAGCTGAGATTTTAATTCCATCAGTTGATGGTTTTCCATAAGCAGTTTTTTTTACAAGAGTTATTCCCCTTTGGTAGTCATATTGATAAGGTTATTTGATTACTGGTACATAGTATTAGTGAAAGGGATATTATAATCTTCATCAATATTAGTTGTTCAGATTAAAGGGTCATTAGCTGTGTTTTTAAATTTTTTTATTTTTCCATTTTTACAACTTAGATTGATATACAATAACAAAAAAAGATGTATACACAGACATAAAAATTCTTAAATTCCTATGTATTTTATGAAAATTGCTTGAGAAACCCAGATTTGACACTTTTTAAATTGCAATTGATCAACCCAAACTTACTATTTTTTTATGCCTGTGTATAGCTCTAATTTGTTATTTTACATCAAGTACAAGTAGTAAAAGTTGAAAAAATCCAAATATTTTTTTTTTTTTGATAAACACATCTAATGCCCCTTTGATGAACACCTGAAATAAATATTTCTGTCCAAATAGTTTTTTTTTCAAACTATTTATACACATGAATACTGCCTTCTCCTAATTTGGTTGATTTATTAAGGAAAATATATACATGTACATGTATGCTGCCACACAATATGACAACCAAAGGGGAATAACTGTGGCAAAAAACTGCTTATGGTAAACCATCTATTGGTATGCCAATCCCTAGAATATTCTTTGAGGTATGGTAAAATCCCTTGTTTTTAATTTTTTTTTTCAGGCAATTCCATTGCCCTTCACCTAAAAAAGTACTATTGTTGATGTACATGTAATTTGGTTGACCCTGAACATTCAGGGGCTATGCCCTTTTCAAAGTACGGTGTACCGTAGGTCAGTCCAAATAGATTGGATATTTCATCAAGTCTCAACATTTTTCATCGTAATCATAATTTTCAAAGTGTTATAAATAATCCATTCTTTTCTCCCATAAACAAGTACAGTGGGACCTTCATATTAGTACCATCTAAATAACGGACTCAAAGTGGTCCGATTAGTGAGGTGGACTCTTAATAATGGTGGATAGATGTCATTAATATTTATTAAGACATTTTCAAGAGAGAATTTTACGAAATTAAATGTGAGGTGGTTGCCTAAGGTAAATGGTCTTCAGGTGAGTTTCTACTGTATATATTTTAGGATCACTTCTCCATACTTTATATAATTGTACTCAAATATGCGGTTGCAGTTTTCATTTGCAAACTTTATGTGGCCTCACGTGGGGATGCTACATGCCAAGACTGGTTAAAATTGGTTCCAAAATGTCTAAAATATGACCAAAAAATTTATATTTTCTATTTACTTAGGTGCCTGTGACCTTAACCTTTGATCCCATGTCCTTGAAATTTTGTCAAAATGATCCTTAAATAATTCCTAACAACTTTCTCATATATCATTGAATACAAGAAGTCCATCAGTTTTTAGTTATTAAGCCATTTGTAAAACATCTGTACCGTATGTAATTGAAGCATCCCCTAGTGGCTCATTTATTGACAGATTCACAAACTCTGTAGACATTGACTGTACAATCATGCATACAAAATTTGAAAGTAATCTAATTATTTGTTTATGAGAAGAAGATTTTTAAAGATGTACCAAGTTTTGGTCCTCTTTGGCCTCTTCTGGGGCCCTTATGGGTCCTAACTTCTTTATGCGTCTTCACATGGGGATGCTACATGTCAAGTTTGGTTAAAATTGATCCACTGGTTCTTGAGAAGAAGTAAAAAATGTGTAAAAGTTAACGACAGATGACAACAGACAAAAGATGAATGCAATAGGTCACCATGAGCCATTTAGGATTACTCCAGATTTATAGATCTACCTTACTATTTTCGAAGCGGGGTCATTTTCTCAATGCTTCTATTCATGATTCAGTACCGGAAGTGAAAATTCTGTATTAGACTGGTCAAAATTTCTGTATTAATGTATTAATGACCAGTTCTAAGACACAAGGAATCGTATTTAATGGACAATTTCCAGTGTATTACAAGTCATTGGTTAATCAAGTACTTTACAACAGTGACATTGGGCCTTAACAATCATCTGACTGAAATGTATATTTACAATGAGCATGTACTGACCATTGCTTCACAAAGTTTTAACCCTTTAAACCCTTTGGACCATAATAGACTTGTCTAAACAATGGAAAAGAACATACCATCTAGAAGCTTAGGGTTGGAAGGGTTAAAGATGTATAGTCCAATTCATATAACTTAGTTTGATTAGCATACAGATAATTCTACTCACTTTTCAATTATGACAAGTTTCATGGGTAAAAATGTTTTATTCCTCAATGTGACAAGTAGAAACAAATACTCTTTTCAGTGTAATTCTAATGTTGTTGATATTTTGTTACCTAAAATTCAAACTTGTCAATGTCAAGAAAGAGTTCACAAGACTCCAACCTGCCAGGTTATATGGATTTTACTATGCCAAGTGTTGGCCCTTTTTGAAGCACCTTTTGGTTGTTGTTGTTGTTGCTGTATTGTTGTTTAACATCCCACTCAAAAATCTTTCACTCATATGGAGTCGTCACCAAATGCCGGTGAAAGGCTTAAAATTTTGGTCTATGCTTGGCACTTACAGCCATTGAGCAGCGAGTCGAGCACTTTATCACAGAGCCATGACTGCTCTCAGCACATTTTGGTACTAGCCACTTTTCATTTGCAGTGTCCAATCAGGATACTGTTCCAGCCAGATTAGGTTAAAATTAATTCTTGAGAAGAAATAAAAGAATTTCCATAAATAAATGGACAAACAATGTCATTTGATATTATCCTAGTCACACATTTATGAACAGATGTAATTTTCTTTTGCAAACTTTGGAGATATTGACTGTACAATCATGCATATGAAAGAAATCTAATTATTGGAACATGGGAAGATTTTAAACAAGAGGCCCAAGGGGCCTTAAGTCGCTCACCTGGCATAACATAGTCAACAAATGCAGAAAACAAAAAATGTTGAAAAGATAAAAATTGCTAATAAACATGAAATACAGTGAATTGGAAATCTAATTATCGGAACATTGGTGAAATGGAATTTTACTGACAATATACTGAAAAGCAACCAAAAGCATGGGTGGTGACCACTGAAACAATAGGGTAGTAAAACAACTCAAAACCTGAAAATATCCACTTAAAAGGGGCAATCAACTCCCATAAGGGTCAACTGACAATTTAATTCCTGTGACTTTTTCATAAATCTTTTTGCGTATAAATTTTGCTTCCTTTTTCTTGAAATTTATTATTCTTTTCAATTGGGACAAAACTGTCAAAAACATGAGAAATCAGCTAAAAGGGGAAATAACTATTTTACTGGACAACCCTGATACTGGTTCTATTGACTTTTTTGTAGATCTTTGTGTGCTGAACATTTTTGCTTTTTTCACTTTTACTCTACCTATTATACTTTTCAAGATAATATCAAAAAACATCCAAAAACATGAAAAATCCACTAAAACAGGAAATAACTCCCAAAAGGGTCTACCTAACAATTTCGGACCTGTTGACATTTTTCGTAGATCTTTGCATGCCTGACATTTTTGATTCTTTTCTTTTACTCTAGCAATTATACTTTTCAAGGTAATGTCAACAAAACCATCCAAAAAAAACATGAGAAATCCGCTAAAAGGGGAAATAACTCCCATAAGGGTCTACCTGACAATTTTGGCCCTATTGACTTTTTTGTAGATCTTTGCGTGCTGAATATTTTTGCTTCTTTCACTTTTAATCTACCTATTATACTTTTCAAGATAATAGGACAAAACTGTCAAAAACATGAAAAATCTACTTAAAAGGGAAATAACTCCCATAAGGGATGACCTGACAATTTCAGCCCTATAACTTTTTTTGTAGATCTTTGCATGCTGAACATTTTTGCTCCTTTCACTTTTACTCTACCTATTATACTTTTCAAGATAATGTCAAAAATCATCCAAAAACATGAAAAATCTACTTAAAAGGGGAAATAACTCCCATAAGGGGCAACCTGACAATTTCGGCCCTATTGACTTTTTTGTAGATCTTTGCATGCCGAACATTTTTGCTTTTTTCACTTTTACTCTAGCAATTATACTTTTCAAGATAATGTCAAAAAACATCTAAAAACATGAAAAATGTACAAAATAGGGGAAATAACTCACATAAGTTTCGACCCGACAATCTCCACCAAAATGAAATATTTGTAGATTTTTGCAAGCCGCTCATTTTAAGGTAATGTTTTTTCTCTAGCTTTAATAATTTTGGAGATACATGTATTAAATCAAAAATATCTGCTGACTCATTCGTTCTATATTTAGCCATGGCAGCCATGTTTGGTCCTTTTCATCCACACACTTTATGCAGCTTTACATTGTTATACTTCCTGTCAAGTTAGGTTCAAATTGGTCCAATGGTTCTGGAGAGGTAGTCAAAATGTCGAAAAATTCACAAAAAAAACTTGTATTTTCCATTTACTTAAGTGCCAGTGACCTTGACCTTTGACCTTGAAATTTTGTCAAAATGATCCTCAGGTAATTCCTAACAACTTTCTCATATATCTTTGTATAGAAAAAGTTAATCAGTTTTTTGAGTTCATGAACAATTTGTAATACAAATATACCGTGTTACTGAAGCATCCCCTAGTGGCTCGTTTACGGACAGATTTCATTTTTGATTGCAAACTTTGTAGATATTGACTTTACAATTATGCATACAAAATTTGAAACTCATCTGATCATTGGTTCATAAGAAGATTTTAAAAGATGTACCAAGTTTTGGTCCCTTTTAGGGCCCCTATTGGTCCTATCCCTTTTTCATTCGCAAACTTTATGAGGCTTCACATGGGGATGCTATATGCCAAGTTTGGGTAAAATTGGCCCACTGGTTCTTGAGAAGAAGATGTTTGAATGCAAAAGATAACAGATGGACGATGATGCCCGACCTTTGGCTATAGCAATAGCTCACTTGGACCTTTGGGCCAGGTGAGCTAAAAATGTACATATTTTTGGCCCAATTTGGAGCCCTAGTCCCTTTTCATTTAAACAAAAAATTATGCAGCTTGACATGGGAATAGTTTCTTCCCAGTTTAGAACTGGCCCATTGGTTCTTGAGAAGAAGTTGAAAATGTGTAAAAGTTAACAACAGATGACACACAAAAACTATTGCAGTAGGGAATTTTCGAGTTTGGCCAGATTACTGTTATATAAATCCTGCATTTAGTTGCAGTCACATGAATTGTGAATAATGTACCTCAATATTGTTTCCAGTTTCAGTTATATACAGATAGGCCCGATAGCACAGTTGATAAGAGCGTCCTGCTAGTATTCGGAAGGTCCTGGATTCAATTCCCAGTCCGTCCGCACATTTCCCCCCCACCTAATACATTTCAAATAAATAACCCACTATGGTACGAGTTTCTTGGATTTCTTTACATAAAATAACGTTAATGCATTAAGACATAAGGATATTCCATGTTCGCTTCATACCTTATGAAAGTAAATATGAAAACCTGAAGTACACATGAGGAACAAAATCGAAAAGGCGCAACTAAATGCAGGATCATAACGGTAATCTGGGCCAACTTGAAAGTTCCCTATTGGTCATAATGAACTTTTGGCTCGGTTGACCTAAATATGTAGATAGCGGATGTAACTAAGAGATGTAAAATAAGGAATAAATAAAAATAAAATAAATTCAAGCACAATTTATTAAATCCATCAAAACAGTGATTACAATGTTTAATGATAATGCTAAGACATAAATATGTGCCGTCAAAACCAAGTCTAGGTCACATGACAGAAAATCCATTCAAAATCTCTATTCTCTAGACATACGATATTTTCTTCTAATATAAACTCATATAACCCTGTCAAACAAAGGACTGTTCTTTACATCCTTGACTAAAGCCAGTCCAAATGTGTCTTCAGGGATAAGAGTTAACAAAATATGCATTAAAAAAGTTATCATCAATTAGTAACCACTGACTACCACACAAAAAGATTTTATAAGTTGACAAAACATTTCAAGGCATTCTATACCCCACAGGGGTGTAACAAAATATCCCTTACGAGTGTAGCAAGTTGCCCGGTTTAATTATACTAGAAAACAATTCTTATATTTTTTTCCCATAGCATTAACCAATGCCTTCCACTGGTCATTATCATAATATGTAAAAATTTATTAATGAAAAATATGAAATTCAAAATTAAACTTTATTAAATGATGCTTATAAAATAATGTTAACAAAATTATTTTCCTGTATGAAAACATTGCAATTAACCCTTTCATCACCCCAAAATATCTTAATGGTAGGCTTTTTTCTATTCTTTTAAACCAGTCCGTTATACTTTGCAGTGTTAACAAGTTAAAATTTTACAAACTAAAGGGGCTCTTTCACAAAATTTCATGAAATTCCATATTTCACTTTTTCAAATTCTATTACAAAAAGATTCAATTTATTGGGAAAAAAATATCATTCAATATTGAGTGAAAGAATACATTCTTGATTTTGATGCACAGAAATTAAAATGAGTTATACAGGCCAAGGTGCTTTGCAAGTTCCTTAATTAACTTATTTACCCCTAGAGACACATTTGGACTGGTCTAAGTCATTGATTTACAGCAGATTCCATTATTTTTCAGGGGTTGATATGTTAAACTATATTTGTTTGTTTGAATGGTGTTTTATGCCACACTCAATTATTTTTTTCAGATATATGGTGGTGGCCAATTTTTATTGGCAGATGAAGAACCCGGCTCCATCTCACCCAAGAAGAGACCTCCAGCCTTCTGCAAGTACATGTAAACTGGCAAAATTTCTCACAAAATCAGCTTAGGTTCTAGTGAGACTCAGACCAGAGGTGAGAAATTCAATGGTTAAATGCACAATGCTGAAACTTCTCGACCACAGAAACCCCAAATTGAACTATATATAACAGAATTCCCTTTAGCTACATGTATAAATATCGGTTTTAACCCATCTACCTCTGAAAATAATGGACTCTACTGAAAATCAATAACACAGACCAGATCAAATGTGTCTTTAGGGGATGAATGTGTCAAGCTTTGAAATTATATACAACTTATCGAGTAACTACCAAAAACATAAAATTACCCCAAAATAAAATTCTGACCGTACACAATTATCTGTGAAAGAACGCCTTTCATGTGTTACTTCATTACAATAACATTTGTTCTTGAACTTTCCCTTTAGCCTTAAGATAAAATAGTCTAAACATCATTAATATACAGCGGCTAACATGAAGCCTTAAAAAACTGCCATCTATACTAACACTCAACATTCTATCAATTGTAGCAAATCTATGCAAAACATACATGTCTATATAGGGATCACCATAAAATATTTCACTCATCAGCCCATAGCCATAAATCAATCTGGCGACACACTGCAATCCCCACCAAAAACCCGGCCACAAAGTTTTATTCCCATTCTGCGGTGATCCCTGTATATCTATAAAGGTGGAGGAATCCATTATTTTAATCAATATATTTCAGCACAGGTAAAATGTTTCAAAACAAAAACAAAATTTAAGATTCATTCCAATTACTGTATATTTTTCTGCCACTATGTCATCAACTATATATCGACATTACAAATCTCAACAAAATATCTTGTGCTACATGAAAATATTACACATACAGAAAACATGTCTGATACAGACCAATTAGAAAAATAAAATCTGCTTATAGAGGCAACAATTTGTTCATTAAAGAAAGTTCAATGATTGTTTGGAGACCAAGTCTTAAAACATCTGTAGACCAAAGTTTTATAATTTGAGAACTAGTTTCTTTTTAACAAATCAAAGAAAAATACTTTTATTTCATAAACTATTTATACAAATGTCTGATGTCTTTTTACCTTTTAACTTGTATATAAACTTCACACATAGTGGGAACAGACCACTGGCCTTCCGCAAGTAAACTGGCAAACTTTCTCACAGTATCAGTTTAGGGTTCCAGCTGGACTCAAAATGGGACGCTAACAAGAGGTGAGAGACTCCATGGTTTAAAGAGTGAGCTCTAACCAATCGGCCATGGGGGGTCCCCTGAGTAATTACTTAATATGAACTGTTGTCCTGTTTTCTGGTCATTAAAGATGTATATGTATATTTATGATGCCAAAGAACAGTACCTCTTATATTTCCCCAAGATGCCAGAATTCAATTCATCGTGAAACTTGACTTTTGCCATAAGTTCTAAGTAACAAAAGGTGGCATCTCATTGAGAATTGACTGTATTTAAAAGTTGACATACAACAGTCTAACATGATGTATACCTGAACAGTACAAAGTACAAGATCAATAAAAGATCACATCAGGTCTCCAGACAGACTTCCCTATTTTATCAAATTCTCCAGACAGACTTCCCTATTTTATCAAATAATTTTATTTCCTGTAGATTAGAATGAATAAAATATTTGTAAAATACATTAGCATGCAAAATTAAAAGTAGTTTTCTTCCTTCATCCATATTCTAAAGATCAGTACCAACATGAATGTGAAATTGACTAATTACATTTTCTCACCAACCTGTATAACAGGTAAATATTCGTTTCTCAATCATCTTAAAAATAAATTCTATCTGATTAATGTATTTCAAATCATATATTAAAGTTAAAAAAAAATCATGTCATTATTATATAGCTATTTAAGCAAATGACATGTATGAATGCTTCTACGACATATATACTAGTCAGCGACCAATTCTCTCCAACTGTTTTTAACTGGCGTGGAATGTGCAAACAAGGCACACATTCACAGATTTTTGTTTGTGTTTCCTGGACAAGACACTATTGTGAATGCCAAACAAAAAGAAAAAATAATTTTTCCAAGAAACCAGAAAATATCATGCAAAATAAAACAACTTGGTGAGATTTGGTACTTGGCAAGAATAGGTCGCTGGCCAGTATACCTTTAGAGCTGGGAACTTTGCCATTGGTTATTTTCGCCCCTTTACAACAGAAAACATATTCACCTTGTCTTAAATCTGCCCTAAATGACCATGGTCTCATGGATTACATGTATGTCCCAGCTCCAATTATTTACCTTAAAAATGTCATTTTCATTTTAAATTTGCCCTTCTCGTCTAGGGACGAAAATGTTACTTGAAATTTCCATCATCTTGAATTCTGGATATTTTTTAAGTAATAGGGGCAGTCCCGTGAATTTTGAGATAACAGGATTCCAATGTATTTTATTATCTGAAGAAAAAATCATTCACCTTGGTACAAAAACCATATGTTGAAGTAACAACTTTTTTTAAGTTTAACAAAATAATCATAAAAAAATATATCAATGCTTCCATTTTATTTGAAAGAAAATGTTTTCACAACTGTGTTTGATTCTCCATAAAATAAATGAGGATTATATCCATTGCATAATTATCCAACATAAGTATATAGTGATCAAAGGGCCATAACCAAGGTAAATCATTACATTTTAGTAACAGGTATCAAACCACTCTTTGCTTTAATAACTTTAACAGAATTGTATAAAACTGTGTACTGTCAAAACAAACATTAAATTGTGGTCTTCAAAAATGACTCAAAAGTGCTATTTAAACACAATACACTTTGTGACAAAACAATAACACTTCAAAAAAGAAATAAATGTAAACACTTATTCCTCAGAAAAATTTTTAAATTTGTAATACAATTTGCAATGTTGTTTTCTGCAAGACACCATAAAAACTTCATATTACAAAATGTTGGTAGAGCACCAGAACTTCAACAATGAAGATCCCTGGTTTGATCATCTATTGTGCAAGATTTTCAGAGGCGAGTTTTCATTTCCAGTCTGCACAGTTCTATGCCTAGGTAGAGGGTAAATGGTCTAGGATGTGCAATTTAATGCCTTAGTCAGATTGTACAAGTGTAGTGGCACTTAAAAAAATTGTGGAAATACGGACCACTCAAGAAGGACGTGAAACACACTCTAGACAACTCTACCTGCCTTACACAGACAAGTGGCATGGGCTTTAAGTTGTCATGCTGCTCATTAAATCAGGCCAGAGCAAGCAAGCATATTACAAAATGCAATATCGTAATATGAAAGTAATAATGATGGGAGACAACCCTTCATTATCAGATCATAACAATGCTCATGTTACATGGGCAACATTTCACACAGTTGTAAATCAGTACAGCAGAACCTGTCTTGACAGAACAGTGCCATGAAAGAAGACAGCAGTACAGCAGAACCTGTCTTGACAGAACAGTGCCATGAAAGAAGACAGCAGTACAGCAGAACCTGTCTTGACAGAACAGTGCCATGAAAGAAGACTGCCTGTCACATAAGACCACATACTAAAACCCGCTCAGTTAAATATCTCTGTATAAAATAAAAGCTCTTGAGGGACCACCTGTCTAGTGAGACCACATTTCAGTGGCAGAAAAGGCGGTCTCACAGATCAAATTCTATTATTGCTTCATATCATTATTGGACTTAGTCTATGCTGAGCTACTTTTCCATCCCAATATCACAATAATCAGTCTAAAGGCTCGAGATCCATTGATCTCAAATCCATGAGTGTTATAGTTCTCAAGATATTATTACATTTAATCTAAAAAAAATCTTGAAAATCTCATTTTCAGTTCTTAGAATTGAATAAAAATATGAATCTATCTCAGAATATTTTTGTCTATTTTTTACCCCATTTATTTAAAAAATGATAAATAATAACTTCAAATGAAGTATGAAATGTTCGAACCCCAGAGAGAAAGAATGAACTTTGTGAACCCAGAGAGAAGAATTCCAAACTGTGTACTAGTTGTAAAACACAAATGCCTCTGAATCACTGCTTTGTGTATTACTAGAGAACTCAAATTTGATTCAGATCTTTACTTCTTTTATCTCGACAGTTTCATACAACACTAAAAACAACCCATGCTGGGCCAAAATTTCCAAGAAGCAGTTAATTTCTTTTTATTTGGCCTAATTTTGTAAAACATAAGACTCAATTTAGTTTGAATCAAGGTTATACGGAAGGTTACAGGAACAAATCAAGAAACACTATGAACCTCTCCAAAATACTGTTCCCAGGAACACAAAAGCTTACAAACATATAAGTACAACCTATTTCAAGTTTTGAACACATAACATAAACTATGCATGCTATGTAAAACATTTTCTATAACACAAAATGATACATGTACAATGTATACTAATTTATGATGGGAACAAACTATGATTTCATCTTGTAAACAAAAGAATCATTTAAAACCAAATAAAAACCAACATATCTAGCTCATCAACCCCTGAAGTCACATTTGGACCTGCCCATTTCAAAGAATGGTTAAGTCCACTGTCAGAATTCAGGGGTGTATGATTTAGAATGAAAATTTTTACAATAGTTTTACTTGCAATACAAACTTGTTGACTTTTTAATTATGACAGTAGACCATACTATTTATTGATCTGGGTGAGTCTAAATGGGACCACAGGGGTTGAAGCAATCCTTTTATTGCATTTTTCAATTATCAAATGGAGAAAATACATATGCCCTTATCCAATTTGTGAAAAATTTTGAATTTATGCAAAAGTTATAAAACAAAAGTCATGAAAATTAACCAAGGTAATTTGTGATATATTTTATCTCACTGCTTGAATAACTCTGTTATTTACTGAGAAATATAACAGATTAAATGAGAAAAAAATTCCATTTACAGAAAAAAATGAATTGTATAAAAATGTTTTAAATTCCACCTAGAAATTGGAATAACCGTATTCTCCTTTTGGTTATGTAAAAGAGTACATGTTCTCTTCAATTTTAATGTATAAAACCAAAATAAAACCATACAAAATTTAGAATATCTACCACTTGGTGGTACTTCTATCCTTACCAAATGTAAATCTTTGAGTTACATGATTATTAAGCACCATGGAAACACTATAAACTACATCTGTTCAAATCTGTTATAATTGTCCTGTTAGAACAATAAGTTCACTTGTCATGAATTTTACTTAAAAGTCTATTAAATTTCTGATATTTAAAACCTTGGAAGATAATCGGTCTTCACTTTACATTATGGATCCTTACGTCTGATGGGTGCCCTGGTAGCGCAATGGTTAGCACACTTGCTTCTCACCAATGCGACCCAGGTTCAATCCTAGAATTGGACAGAGAAGTATGTGAGATGGTATGGCGGTCGCCAATTCTGACATGTGAGCGAGTTTTCTCTGGGTACTCCGATTTCCTCCCACAGCAATCAACCCATTACGCTAACATCAGAGCCAAATCCACATTCCTGTTCAGGTAACACGTTGATAAACAGATCAGTTTGATGTTATAATGAAAGTTTCTTGTTGACATGAATTTTAAAACACCACTTATAAGTCAAATATAAGATATTTCATGAAAGGACACATAAGTTCCAAGATTTACAAGAATTATGATCAATGAGAAGTTGCAGTTATTACAAGTATATGAAAACAAGATGTCTTGTCCATATTTACATAAGAGTTTTTCAGACTGGTAGATGATATTGTCAACGAGTACAAACAACACTTCTGACTTTAAGTCAGGAAAATTTCAATGATCATTTGGGCACTAATTAAAGTTTAGAATCTGCAAACAAAATTGTTCCTCATGTCATTGAGAAAAATCTACCATAATCCGATGTTGGAATACATCCCTGATTAAAATTGGCCTTTGTTTGCTTTCAATTCCTCTAGAACAAGTTTTTCTGCCAATAAACGATCCTCTTTTTCCTGTCTTCGCTTATGATTGAGTGTCTCAGTTGCTTTCTTTTGGGCCTCCAGTGCCACATGTATATCGTCAATATTCTGAAATACGTACGACAATCTAGTTTAAAATTTTGAGTTCCTGCTATCTTCAGAATCCTTAACCCAGGGGTTAGGAATAAAATTTTAATCATCCCTAAGAAATGTAATCTAATTTAAGTGGAGCATGTGGTTTTCAAATCTTCAAACAATTTTAATTTTGAGTAGTGTTTCACGAGTAAACCCGGTTACAATGTACCCAAGAAGAGATCACTGGCATTCCACAAGTAAACTGGCAAACATTCTCACAAAAATCAGCTTAGGTTCCAGTTGGGCTTGAACCTGTGCTGACTAGAAGTGAGAGACTTCATGGTTCAAAGCATGATGCTCTAGCCACTCAGCCATGGAGGCCCCTTAATAAACAATAATCCATCTTAAATAAGCAAATCTAAATTTTTCATTTTTCGGAATGCCTGTTACAGTTAGAAACATATTTCAGAACAGGTAGTCTTACCATTTCCTTGTTGGTGGCCGAGGCCAACATTTCAAAGCTGCCCCATGCCCCCATCTGTCGGTCCATATTTGGCTCCGATTCCCAGGGTCTAGACGGTCTTGTATTGACAGACGGCCTTGGACATATCTCAGGCTTGTTTGTGGCTGTTTGCTGTAATATATATATAAATATGTAATTATGTTTTGTAATTTTTTTTTCTACAAATCAAAGATACTGTTCCAGGTTTAAAATTTCAACAATATAAAAAAAAGTCACTTATTTTGTTTCTTCACAATAAAAAAGAAATTTTGTCCTGAAAAGCTAAAAATCAAAGGTAGAGTCATTTATAAGTGATCAAAATTATCTGAAAACATGTTACAAAACTGAGTTCAAGTTACCATGTCTCAGATTCACGACATTATATTATCTTCTTATTCTACAAAAGGTTTGCTTAAATGGTAAATATAGATCTTTATCATTCACAAGCTTGCATTTTCAGATGATTCCTAAATAATTAGATGGCTTCACACACACAAGCCTTGCTCTGCTCTCAACATGTCCCTGTATTAACTCATTCACCCGAAAAGACACATTTGGACTGGTCCAATTCTGTCATTTACAGCAATTTATTAAATGACCATGTAGTTACTTTTGTCCTAATGTGGCCTACTGCGATGTAAAATTTCAAATTAGAAGGGTACAGGATCCTGTCCCAAAAATGGTCTATTAACCCCTGTGAGTTAACTGGAATACTACTGCCTTCTCTATAACCTGTTATTTTATATCTTACGCCTAAGAATGGATTAAGTTTACAAAAATTCACCAATGATATCTGTAGCTCCACTGCTTGCAGTTCACAGGCCAACATTTCGTCCTCGGAGTAGGCATTTTTTGCTTGTTTTTCTAGGCGAGCCAACTCACGTTTCACACAATCTTGTAAATTACGTCTTGTGTAGTTGCTGCTGAAAAATAAAGTAAAAATAAAAGCCTCTTTTCTGCCTAAATTTTGGCTTCAGAATCAGAATCTGACTTATAACGACGCTACTTAGCCCAATAAACAAGCATCGCATATAAATTAAAGTGATACATAAAGAACAGGACAAAGTGTCCCTTTGCTTCTTGTTTACATCACAGTTGCCAGAGTTTTTTTTTTTTTTTTTTTGACACATCACATACTTCACATGAAGTATAGAATCTATGTACCTTTCCAACTGCATTCATACTATAATATATTTGCAGTCAAAATGATAATCAAACCATACATATACAGGAATAGGAAAATGTAGCCATTATAGACAGTTAAACCTTTATAAAGAGGTTTATTCATTATAAAAAAAGTTAACAAAGGTTATGATTGAATGACCTTTCTAGGCAGGTGCCCTTTAAAAAGAGGTGGGCTTTTGTGCAAGTTTGACTGTATATGTGGGTCAAAATGACTGTGATGAATCTGACACAAAGGCTAGATGTTAGTTATACACGTTCATAGGCTAGATGTTAGTTATATACGTTCACAGGTAAACAACTTACCTCTCTGGTAAAGTGAAGGAATCTGTATCACTAGGTCTGGATCTACCCCATCCTGTCCACATGTTTCCAGATTGTGTTAGACTGGGCTGTGGTGTCGCTGTTGGATGCGGCCGATTGCTTGGTGTAATTGCTGTTACCTGAGTCATCTGTTTAGATGCCTATTTATCAAAATAGAACCAAAAACAGTGAAACTTGTATATAAAGTCCCCGGCCCCCTCTAAAAATCATTTTTCGTCAACATAATTCAAACCTAAAGTCGCAATGTAGCAAAACAATCAATCAACAATTTGGCTTTATATAACATCAACGCTATTGACACAGGATAAAGCTTTGCTTTTTGTTTGAGGACATTGTTTCTGTTTGAAATCCAACACAAACAGTTCGATAACACAAAAAGTCTAGGTTTGTACACCCTGATCTAATCATAATTAACTTCAAAAAGGTGGCAATTGTTTGGTGGAGGAGAGAATCAAGTTACAATGTAACCGGGCCGAGACTGCTGACCTTCTGCAAGTAATCTAGGCAACTTTCTCACAAAAATCACCTCAGGTTCTAGTGGGACTCTCACTTGCACTGATCAGAAGTGAGAGACTTCATGGTTCTAAGCATGATGCTTGAACCACTCGGCCACGGAGGCCCTTGACCTTTGCATAGCTCTTGTCATAGATCCTTCAGCTACAACAATCTCGGGCTACAAATAGAAACATTTGTGTAGTTTTGTCTATGTATCTTACTTCATCTGCGGTGACTTGAACTGGATCCGTGATCTTTAGTTTAGACCTTGCACTCCTCGAGATTGGACCATACTTAGAAACAATTGGTGGATCAAAAGGTATGATATTATCATCATCTGTTTTGTCTGACATAACTGACTGGCATCTGCAATCATAAATGATAAATATAATGATAATAACAAGAACAATGACAATGACAAAATCTGTTTCATGAAGCATGGCAATTCAGTACCTTAATTTTCATTTATTTTTTAACTTTTGTAGAAATAATTACATGTGACTTTCCTCTCTTTAATCTTGACAACTGTCTGCTGCCTCCTTTGGTTCTAAAGTTATTCAGATAAAGCTGTTGACAAAAGGATGGACAAAACTTTTTGTGAACTTGTGGTAAATGTACTGACCACTAAACTAATGTATACCTGAAAATTTTCGCTCCCATTTAATTTTCGCCCTTAGATGAGAGGGCAAATTTTAAATGTAAGAGAAATTTTCAAGCAAAACAATTGTAGCACGGACATATGTTCCATCCATGAGACATAATCACGGGTGAAAATTTCCACTTGGCAACAAAAAATTTAGGAAAATCACTCGTCCCTAGACACCATCAGCTTGTCCCAAATGTTTTTTATAAATGTTCCTGGAACCATTAAGACTTACTTTCTTTTTATTTCTTTGATATGGGATCTAAAGTTAATGAAAATGGAAATAAAGGATTTTGAAAGTGTCGTGTTCACGGAAAGTTTTAGAGGCTAAAAAGTAAGATGTTATAGATCTAGAAGAAAAATTACTTGTCACTAGGAATGAGTACCCACTCCTATCTACTCATCCTCAAGTCATTTTCACCCATCCAGGACGAGTGGACGAGTACATTTTTCTCGCCCTGTTTTCAGGTACATACTATTACAATGTGTCTTTACCTATGACTGTTGGAAGAATGAAGGTTCAATTTTTTGCTTTTCCCTCGATGCAAGCTTTTCTTGAACCACTGATGAGTATCACTAGTCACATGGCGCTGTACACTTTCTGCCTCTGATCTGTTTTCTATCGGCACTGGGTCATCTGGTATGTCCTTTAGCCAGTTCAACATAAACTCAGTACTATCAGAACTGCTCTGTAATCATAAAAAAGTCGTCTAGAACATGTCACAGAATAAGAGCACCATACACGCTACATCATATGCCCATTATGAGTAAATTGTAAAAGGTTTTCTCTATGATGGAAATGTTGGTATGTATTAATTTTTTTACAAGTGCTAGTTTGCTATAGTGACCTTGACCTTTGAGGTATGACCTTAATTACAACTGTTGAGTGAAGTCTAAACAACTTCCCTTTTTTGGTGTAAGGATATGCCCCTGACAAAAACATTTTACAGACTGCCAGTGACCTTGACCTTTGAAATATGACCTTGAATCACCAGTTTTTAATGGTGGAGGAAAGAAACTG
Source organism: Atrina japonica (assembly GCA_030159075.1). NCBI lineage: Eukaryota > Metazoa > Mollusca > Bivalvia > Pterioida > Pinnidae > Atrina > Atrina japonica. The sequence continues at coordinate 73,063 of BROG01000904.1, read as the reverse complement.
GTTACAATGTACCAAAGAAAAAGACCACCGGCTGTCCAGAAGTAAATAGGAAAACTTTCTCACAAAATCAGTGTGGGTTCTGAATTAGTACCGACAAGAGATAAAAAGACTAACTGGTTTTATGTTTAATGCTCTAACCTCTTAACCACAAAAGCCCTAATTAGGAATCACTGCAAAGGTTGTGCTAGTTAGTGTAATGTTTCTTGGTATTTCCTAACAGCAGTTGATTCAGGCATTATTGTTAAAAACAATCATCCGTACAACTCTCAAGAAACTTCAAGTGTCACAGGTTTTCCTACATCCAAACTACAATTTGGTATCATGATTTCAATTTCCATCAACAAAAACAAATGTTTTTTCAAGAACCATGCAAACAAACAAAGAAAATAAAAATCAAAGAAAGCCCAAACCCTTTCATTTACTCTCCCTCTAAATACCTCTCCTTGACGTTCATCTGACTGAGGTTTTTTTCCTACCTCATTCCAGACTTCATTGCCGTCAACCACCAGGTCACCAGATGAGGTCATTGTGCTGTTTGAGGCAGAGGTTGAATTCCACTGAGAGTGAATGTTCTGTCCATCAGACCAAGCAGTGTAATCTGAGTCCCAACCTATAAACACCAACAAAATCAGTTATAAACTTGTCTATACAGGCAACTCAACATGTAGTCAAACTTGTCTATAAAGACCAATCAACATGTAGTCATACTTGTCTATACAGGCCACTCAACATGTAGTCATACTTGTCTATACAGGCCACTCAACATGTATTCAAACTTGTCTATAAAGGCCACTCAAGGGAACAGAAAACATGTACAGTCAAACTTGTCTATAAAGGCCCACAACATGTAGTCATACTTGTCTATACAGGCCACTCAACATGTAGTCAAACTTGTCTATAAAGGCCACTCAACATGTAGTCATACTTGTCTATACAGGCAACTCAACATGTAGTCATACTTGTCTATACAGGCCACTCAACATGTAGTCAAACTTGTCTATAAAGGCCACTCAAGGGAACAGAAAACATGTACAGTCAAACTTGTCTATAAAGGCCACTCAACATGTAGTCATACATGTCTATACAGGCCACTCAACATGTAGTCATACTTGTCTATACAGGCCACTCAACATGTAGTCAAACTTGTCTATAAAGGCCACTCAAGGGAACAGAAAACATGTAGTCAAACTTGTCTATAAAGGCCACTCAAGGGAACAGAAAACATGTTCAGTCAAACTTGTCTATAAAGGCCACTCAAGGGAACAGAAAACATGTAGTCAAACTTGTCTATAAAGGCCACTCAAGGGAACAGAAAACATGTACAGTCAAACTTGTCTATAAAGGCCCACAACATGTAGTCATACTTGTCTATACAGGCCACTCAACATGTAGTCAAACTTGTCTATAAAGGCCACTCAACATGTAGTCATACTTGTCTATACAGGCAACTCAACATGTAGTCATACTTGTCTATAAAGGCCACTCAACATGTAGTCATACTTGTCTATACAGGCAACTCAACATGTAGTCATACTTGTCTATACAGGCAACTCAACATGTAGTCAAACTTGTCTATAAAGGCCACTCAACATGTAGTCAAACTTGTCTATACAGGCCACTCAACATGTAGTCATACTTGTCTATACAGGCCACTCAACATGTAGTCATACTTGTCTATACAGGCCACTCAACATGTATTCAAACTTGTCTATAAAGGCCACTCAAGGGAACAGAAAACATGTATTTGCAAATGTCTTTTGCCAAATGCAAGACAATGAACAGCAAAAAATTGCAAAATATTAGTTTTTTCCCAATCTTTAGAAATTTTAAAGACCTTGGTCATTCAAATTCATTTGTTAGATATACCCATTAAACAGCTATGAAAAGAAGATAAATTTAAAATAGGTAAATGAAGTTGGCCATATCAAACAAATTAATTCTGCTATGGTAGGATTAAAGAATAACAACTACTACCATACACTGTGGTTACTCTCCTACAGACAACCTGGCTTAGGCAATCACATCACGTCAATATTCAGCCTCTTGAAATTACTTACAGGGCTGTATTGTCCGATTCACATAAGATGGCAGGGCGGAGTAACCTTTTGATTATCATACAGATGATTCTACTGACTTTTCAGTTATGACAAGATGCACGGGAAAAACGTTTTATTCCTCACTACATATTCTCTTATGTATGGTGACAAATAGGAACGATTACTCTAGCAAGTGTCATTTTAATGTTATGCTTTATCACTTAAAATTTAAACTCACCCAGGTTTAAAAAGGGGTTCACAAGACTCCGCCCTGCCAGGTTATATGAATTTTACTATAACTACCTAAGAGGCAGATGAGGCAACTGCCGCTTCTGATTTCTTGCCATTTTTTTTTCTTTATTTATTGACAGATTTAAATTACTGTCTGGACTTTAGACGGCACGATAATGATGAAAATGGAAACGCTTTTCTAAACTATCAGATATTGTAATAGTTTGAAATGCTGTATTTTTCACTTATCTGGCATTTTACATATAATGTCATGGAAATGTTTCGAAACAGTGTTATATTTATCTAAACCTTCAATTTTATCTGCAAGGGGGGGGGGGTCTTTAGAAGCCTCAGTCGGCGGCCACAAACACCCACCTCATTTGTTTCGAGCCCTAGTTACGACCCTGTCTTCATGGATATTCAATGAGTAAAGGCCATCACTTGAGACACACTTGGTAATAAGGTCAGTTTCAATTAATTAGGTGGTCTTTATAGCAAGATTCAAGTATATATGGGTCACTTGAAATTCATGAGCTGTTTACACCATCATGTGACCTAGTATACCTATGACAACACATCAAATAGAAAAGTATTAGATATAAAACTTAACAACATCACCTGAAGGCTTCTCCATATGAGCTATGGAGGTTGTCATCCTGTCTGTCGCCACGGTGTCGTTGACCGATTTAACAAGAGAAGACAACCACATTTGTGATGTTTTCTCCTGGCTCGTCATTTGATGATCCTCTGCCAAAGAGCTTGCTCCAGTTGAGGAAAACGGTGACGACGATGGCTTCAATCTATTTAAGGACCCTAATCCTTCAACTGACTCTTGTTGGGGGGACGGTCCATTATTCAGCTGGAGTCTGGTCAAAATTTCATCTCTTCTGCTCTGCAAATCATGCAGCACTTTTGACTATCAATAGAAGAAAAACAGGAAAACTAATTGATATTTTACACACAGACTTTTTTTCTCATGTGAAAAACATTATGCAAATTTAAGTAGATTTTTATATAAAAGAATATTATATTAAAGCAGATTAAGGCTTGTTGATTGACATATTAAAAGAGAATCTCATTTCTGATATATGGTAATTCATATTAATGTATGTGAATAGTGTTACCTGTTTGTATACCTTTATTTGGATGTAATCTCACCTTTAACTGTGTAATGTAATGAATTTATTGCTCCAAAGATCCTGTATAGATCGCAAGATCATAAATTTGACCTTGACTCCAAACTGTCTGAAAATGGGATATATTTGACACTTCTTGATTACCTCTCATTTGAGGGACAACCTCTGTAAAAATACCTCACAATAAACACACATTTATCACAAAACCTCTGTAATATTACCTCAGGATCAACACAAATTTACCACAGTGCTAAAGATATATTTTACTCAACAATGAAAACTTGATCTAGTAGTTAGAATTCATAATTTACCGGTAAATTATGAAATATTCTATCATTTGAGAAATCGTCAAAAACACTTGTGCTTTTTGTAGTATTAACTGCCATTTATCAGTTTTTGTTTTTCTCCACAAAGATTGATAAAACAAAATTTGTTACAAAATTTGAATTTTGATAACAAAGTTTAAAGACTACAGAAAGTCAACAGGGGATCACAAAAATACAATTTTTTTTTTACAGCTTTAGATAGTTTAAAAGAGAACCTAATTTTACATAATTTATTAAACTTTGAAACAACAGCAAACTGCATTTTTTTATTGAGGGAAAAAAACAATCCATGCTAAAATTGATAATGAATTTGAATATGATTTTAATCTTTGATCCAAAACATTTATTTCATTTTAATGCAATTGTTTATCCCATAAAGATTTATTATCAGCATCATATAGAGGTGCAATTACCACAAAGTTTTTTTTTGTTTTTTTTTTTAAAGAAATGTTTATGCAACTAGAAATCTTTCAATATCCAGTGATCTACATATTGTATGATACATGTATGGATAATTTGTCAAACAATGTATTCATCAGATTCAAGTCTTACTATTCTTTGATTCAAACAGCAACCTTTCTTTTAAACAAAAATCCAAAATTTTGAGACACACACCCACTACGATCATGGTGTCACCTTGACTACACCTGGGATACTGTAACCAGGGCTCAATTGTTCAGACTTGTATGGTAATTATCCATCATACTTCAAAGTTCACACCCCTTTTGGGGTTTGTAACATACTTATTTGTGGCAACATCAAAGAATTTGTATCAAGAAGTGTTTTAGAGGATCAATTTTTATACAAGCGAGCCCTGACTAACAGACATCATTTTAATATATAGACCCTAAAGTTACATATCTGCAAAGTTCAGTTGACAAACCATGTTTTAAATCAATATAAAACCAAGTATAGATCCCGAACACACTCAAAATATACATCATTTACTCTATAATATTGAATAAATACAAATGTATGTATCACTCTTCAATCACTGGATTTTTCTATTAAAGCCATCTTTAGACCATGTTAATACATTGTACTAGATTATATATGTATCCTGGTGGTATTGTATTTGACAATTATTTTGGTATACATGATTGACGAAAATCAAGATACAGAAACAGATATGTGACTACACTTATCAGAAATGAAAACTAGATGGCGACACTTATCTGCCTCGGAATACAGTGTTGGCCTGGAAAAGTAGTTTATTGACTCACACACAACAAACCTAGGTTAGACTTACAATACAGACCTAGAATGAACAGCGAAATGTACAAATGTAAAAACATGGCAAACATAAAACTTAATAGAAGACATGTACTTTGTGTTCAGTGCACAGGATAGATGGAATCTAGTACAAATGTAAAAACAATAACCTTGTACACATGTAACAAGAACCTTGTTCACATGTAATAAGAACCTTTTTCACATGTAATAAGAACCTTGTTCATGTAATAACAAGACTGTACACATGTAACAAAACTTTCTACACATGTAACAAGAACCTTGTACAAACATAATAACAAGAACCTAGGACATATATAACAAGAACCTTGTACACATGTGCCTAGAACCTTGTACACATGTAATAAGAACCCTGTACACATGTAATAAGAACCCTGTATACATGTAATAAGAACCCTGTACACATGTAATAACAAGAACCTTATACATGTGTAATAACAAGAACCTTGTACATATGTAATAACAAGAACCTTGTACATGTGTAATAACAAGAACCTTGTACATGTGTAATAACAAGAACCTTGTACAAATGTAATAAGAACCTTGTACATATATAAAAACCTTGTACACATGTAATAAGAACTTTGTACATGTAATAAAAAGAACCTTATAAATATGTAATAACAAGAACCTTATACATGTGTAATAACAAGAACCTTGTACAAATGTAATAAGAACCTTATACATATGTAATAACACGAACCTTGTACACATGTAATAAGAAACTTGTAACAAGAAATAGTACATGCTATTACATGAACATTAGTATATGGTAATTACAAGGTCGGTCATGAACCTTGTACACACAAACATAATAACATGAAATTGGTATACAGCACAAATCTTGTACACATTGTTACATTAAATGTACAATATGAACATGTAAAATGAACTTGGAGCACATGTAATATGATTCTAATCATGTTTTAATTGATAATTTGAATCATAAACAATGTACATAGTTCATCTATACAAACTAACTGTTCATGAAATAAAATGAATCTCAACACATATACTAACTTGAACCTAGTGCACATGCTCTCACTTGAACCTAATGCACTAATTGGAATCTGGTACATATGTACTACCTTTAATCTAGTGCATGTAACTTGGGTCTAGTACTAGCTTGAACCAGTGCACATGTACTGAACTGAACCTAGTACACATGTACTAGAGTAAACCTAGCACACATTATATCTTAGTGCTACACACAGAACAACAAATAATAGCATAATACCATGTTTTACAATATTTTAATACTCATGTTCGTTTTTATCCAATATCATCATAAATAATCACATTACTGAAAGACAACTTATTTTCACATCATTTTTTCTTTCCATCTATGTAACATTTTTTGTTTAAATTTGTAATTTTAAAAAAAAAAACATTGCTAGGGCAATTATTTTCCAAATGACTCAAAAAAAAATTCAAAAAAAGGTATAGAATATTTCTCTTTCATGAATTTGAACCAAATAGATCATGACAAAGAACTGGTATAACTACAATTATAAGATGCTGTATTGAAAGGTTTCTATGTCCTGTCTGTTACTCAAAATTGTGTGTTTTAAGTTATATCTCACTAAAACCATTTTTACCAAAAAATCAGAACTTATATTAATTTGATAACAAATATCTTATCGCCAGTGAATTGACCAGAATTATAACATATCTTAACACATGACAAGATTACCTCAAATAAAACTGTCATACAGAGCTTAAACTTTGTGACTATTGACTTTTTAGTCAAAGGGCTACAGGATCCCCTGTAAGTTTGACTATTAGAGATTTAACAGCAAGTCCATTCTCACACCTCCAGAACACCTTATCCCATGTCTGTACTTTACAAAGATCTGTTCACTATTCCACTTTTTGTGTTAGTGTATTGCCCTAACTCATTCACCACTAGAAACACATTTGGACTAGTCTAAGTCATTGATTTATAGCAAAGTCCATTGTTTTTCAGGGGTTGAGGAGTTAAAGACATATCAACCCTGATGTTTGCAGGTTTTACTTATCATTTAGTCAATGTTACATCAAAGGACTAAAGGGTCCCCTTAAGCTTTGACTTTGGTCCTACAGCTATATGTAAAATTGATATAAGATTGAAACAAACAAATTACAATATGCAATAACAACATCTTTGAAGACCATGTAATATATAAATATATACATAACTCACAAGAAAAACAATGCATTCCTGATGCCATGTAGTAAACTTATTCAAAATTTTGAATCTTTTTAAAATTTCATATGCTTAGCATTTAATATTGATCTTGTCAGATTATACAATCTATTTATAAACCTCAACATAATCTGACCTTCTTGTGCTTCTTTTCAAAGAAAAGAATTACCTTGCCCATGTCTACACAACCAACATCTCCAAAGAAATGATGAAATAGGTAAACTTACTTAAAAATATCCCAAACTTGGTTCAGCAAAAAACAATTTTTGGCATCCCTGCAACATTTGTGTAAGTGAATGTTTTCTTGCAGTGGCAATGGCATAATATCCCAAAGAAAGACCTGAAAACCTGTGGTTATTTCACTTGTACCTGTGATGGCTACACTCACACCTGTGATGGCTACACTCATACCTGTAATGACTACACTCATACCTGTAATGACTACACTTGTACCTGTAATGATACACTTATACCTGTAATGACTTCACTTGTATCAGCTATAACTACACTTATACCTGTAATGACTACACTTGTACCTGTAATGATACACATATACCTGTTATGACTACACTTATACCTGTGATGACTACACTTGCACCTGTTATAACTACATTTGTACCTGTAATGATTACACTTGTACCTATAATGATACACATGTACCTGTTATGACTACACCTATACCTGAGATGACTACACTTGTACCTATAATGATACACATATACCTGTAATGACTACACTTGTACCAGTAATGACTACACTTGTACCTGTAATGATACACTTATACCTGTAATGACTTCACTTGTACTATAACTACATTTGTACCTGTAATGACTACACTTGTACCTATAATGATACACATGTACCTGTTATGACTACACCTATACCTGAGATGACTACACTTGTACCTATAATGATACACATGTACCTGTTATGACTACACCTATACCTGTGATGACTACAATTGCACCTGTTATGACTACACTTATACCTGTGATGACTACACTTGTACCTATAATGATACACATATACCTGTTATGACTACACTTATACCTGTGATGACTACACTTGTACCTATAATGATACACATGTACCTGTTATGACTACACCTATACCTGAGATGACTACACTTGTACCTATAATGATACACATATACCTGTTATGACTACACTTATACCTGTGATGACTACACTTGCACCTGTTATGACTACACTTATACCTGTGATGACTACACTTGTACCTATAATGATACACATGTACCTGTTATGACTACACCTATACCTGTGATGACTACACTTGTACGTATATGACTACACCTATACCTGTTATGACTACACTTGTACCTATAATGATACACATGTACCTGTTATGACTACACCTATACCTGAGATGACTACACTTGTACCTATAATGATACACATATACCTGTTATGACTACACCTATACCTGTGATGACTACACATGTACCTATAATGATACACTTGTACCTTTATGTATGTATGTAACATGTAGAACTGTGAACTATGTATATAACATACAGAACTGTGAACTATGTATATAACATGTAGAACTGTGAACTATGTATGTAAATGTAGAACTGTGAACATGGTACAACTACACTGTGGTATTGTGTTTTTCATGAAACAGTGAAAATTTGGTCTTGTGAGTATTTTGCCATGCTTATTATTTGTGTTAAGCATAAACAGTAGAACCGGTCTTGAAAGACCATTTTCATGAAAGGCTACCTGTCTTCAGAGACCACATTCTGAAAACCAATCAGTTAAATAATCCTTCCGATAAAACCTCCTCTGAAAGACCACCTGTCTTAAGCGAACACGTGGTCTTTCAAGACGGGGTCCACTGTAGCAATCTGTTAAGTTCATCATATGTCTAAGTACATGTTGCCATGCATTACATAGGTTTATATGTATTTACCTGTATGTGTGTATTTTATAAATTTTTCCCATCAGAAAATTCAAGTAGAAATGCAAAAATCATTTTTTAACCAACCAAGTTATACAAACATTCAACATTTTCTGTTGACACACTGTTTTAGCAAACAAAATATTTAAAAACAAACTAAGTTTAATAGAAACAACTACTTTTCCTATTCAAATGACATAACAAAGTATGACTGTGATTGAGATAAGAAACCTATTTTTTGTAAAAAAAAAAAGTCTAAATACAGTGAAACCTGTCTTGTGAGACCACTTTCATAAACGACTACATATCTTATCAAATCACAATCAGTTCTGTTAAATAATCCTTCAACTGAATCTTCTGTTGAGAAACCACCTGTCCTGAGATACCACATTTCAGTGGCAGATTGAGTGGTCTCTGAAGACAAGTTCCACTGTTCAATGTTGGGATTTCTATTAATGATTCTTAGCATGTATGTGACTTGATATCATATTCTTATAAATCTACAGGCTCCAAGGACCCAAATCACCCACTAGCTATCAACTCCTTTATACCAAGATTACTTTTTTAACAGGGGGTATGTAAGTGCATTTTGTAAATTTATTTTCATTCCTACTTTTATCTATTCATCAATATGTTATCTTGTTTGACCAGTCATTCAACAGAATTACTTCTTACATTTTGGAAGTGAAATATAAGGATTTATCAATTAAATAAATTTGTTGCATTTACTGTATTTGTTATTTTTTTCACAACGTACAAATAATACTCAATGCATGCAAAATCAATTTAAACTGTGTTATTTTTACTCGGCCAATCAAAATACTTTTCAAATTTTGGGACTACTTCTTGTTTTATGAGAATATTTTTTTTAAGAAAAATGTAATAAATAGAATATTTGCCAATTTTTTGTGAATAACATTTTTATTACATATTGTAAGGCAGAAGAATACATATTTAACACTTGTGCTACACACTCGTGTTAAATACTATTTGTCAGCCTCACACAATGAGGTCAAAATTATATTCCTCAAAAATTGGCAAATATCCTCTATATATATTATGGTGACCAGTATATATATATATATATATATATATATATATATATATATATATATATATATGGTTTCTCTTTATCTAATCTTCTTTTGCTATAGTCAAACATTGCCAAATGAATTGCTATTTCACATGCAACAGGATAATAAATCTTATACTCTAATGCCTTTAATAGCAGAAATTAGAACAATCCTAAAATTAGTCATTTGAAATGAATTTCATCATCTAAAACAGTGTGCCTACAGATACAAAAATAAAAATCTAAATCTGTAAAATTTAGTTAGAGTACACAGTATTCACATATTTAACATATATATATATATATATATATACACATGCTTACAATTACAAGACCGTGAAAAGACTTCAGCTATTTATACCACTGACACATCTATTTACACTATATACAACTGTCCTCCAGACTTCTGTCACTTGATTCAACAAACGACCTGTTTCTAAAAGCTTTTACTTTTTCTTCACTGTATAAAGGTACTACCATTTTTTGTTGTTGTGGTAAATGTAAACATTTTGCTCTTTGCCCCTTGCTAAAGAGCATTACATACCTACATGCACTTATATACAATACATCAACTTAAAACAACATAGAACAGGTGCCCTTTGAACTAAGAATATATTACAACCAAAATAAAAGAATCAAACAAACAACTACCGCACTATCCAATAGAGCCTATGAATTTTGTTTCAAACTTAACAAGTATACATAATCATATATAGGATCCCCCCATTTTGGGTAAAATACTAAAACTTAAATACATACATTTGACAGTGACTTTATGATACCACATACTACAAGCACCCTTTACTGGTAAGTACTATATATACACAGATACATCCTGAACATATCACCAGATAGAAGAATTGAGCACTGTGAAACCTACAGGACAACTTGCTTTCCAAAGTTAATTCTAAACAACAAAAACTTCTCAACAAATTACTAACGAGTGGAGGGGATGGGTATCAAAGAGATGCTACCACAGAAAAATACACATAAAAAGATGCAGTCAAAATGAAAGATTTCCTTATATTTTCTACAAAGTTTTAAGACTTATATATCAGCAATTTTTCAATCTATATTTGATTAAAAAAAAATCTGAATTATGACAAAAAATTCACAATTTTCATCTAGTTCAGTTGAATACTTATCTAATGAGAAATAGAAATGTTCACATAGTTTACCTGGAAAATGTTTAAAAATAAAAATATCATGTGACCTTATTACCATTGCAACATCAAATTGAAAAAAAAAATTGTGAGCCCCTGTATAATACAAGACAGAATTTTTTACTTGATAAAAACTTTAAAATTGGAATTAAAATTGTCACTGAAGTGACACACTAACATCTTCAAGTCTTTTTGCGTGTCACTGAAATCGAAATAAAAAGGGGGGCTAATGAAGACGTATTCAATTGTGAAGAAGTAATAAAACCATCATACAAGATATAGACTATAGACTAAATCAAACTATTAGTCAAATATAGCATAAGATGACTAGACTCCAAAAAAAAAAAAAATTAAAAATGCATTTGATCACACTGCATAATAGTACTGGTATTCCATTTTTGGCTCAATGTCAAAGTCTATTTTGTCAACAAAGATCACAACCCCGATTTATCCATTTCATATATATTAATTTATCAGCTAGTAAAATCTAACAGAATTGCACCACATACAAAAAGAAAACCATTAATGGAGATTGCTTAAGATGACAGGTATTCTGATGAATTTAAAGATTAAATCATGCAATAGGTTGAGAGACTAAAAGTCACAAAATTACACTCATACAAAGTTCACTTGAAAGGTAAAAAAAAATCAAGTCGTGTCCCTTCCACTGTGCGATTGGTCAGTTTCATCTGCTGGTTGGTAGTAATCTATTCTAGCAACCTGAAAAGTGCAATTCAGGGGGTCGTTGCACAAAACTTGCATCGGCACATCCTGCAGAGAAAATACAGGCAATGTAAATTTTTCACACCTGAACACAACCTTACATTTTTAACACACAATTCTTACCTCATTCTATTTATTCTGGTGGCATACTTTTGTCTATAAGGTGGAGTATCAACTTCAAGTTGAGTCCTCGCAGATGTTAGATCAAAATAAAGTTACAAGCTTAGGAAAGACATTGACATATTATAACAATGAGAGCACCATCTTAGTCTACTGTAAGTTTTATCAGAAAAAACCTAAGAGTAGTCTGTTTGACAGTTTGTTTGAAAGGTTCCCACTTCATTTTTTCCAATAAATGATTTCTAGAACATGGATATATAACCAAGACATACAACAAAATACACCAGATCCTGTACTACAAATTTTAGCTTACATTTAATTTTACTGATTCTTGCACAAAGACATGAAAGCACTAAATATTTGTGTGTGCTAAAATTAGCAAGTGATTAAAGAAGACATATGCTTAAGTACTCTGTGAGTGGTCACTTATTTTCAGCGGTATGTATATACAGTTTAGATCAAGACAAGAATAGGGTGGAGTTTGGGGATGGGTGTGGTGCTCTGTGGCTAAATGCTTAGAGCATTACACTTTAAATAATGAAGTTTCTCACCTCTGCTCAGCATGGGTTCAAGTCCTGGTGGAACCTAAGCTGATTTTGTGAAAAAAAAATTTCTATATACTTGCAGAAGATTTGCAATCTTTTTCTTGGTAAACTGTAATCAAGCCCTCTTCTCAACTAAAAAAAATTTTTTTTTTTAAGCTTTTTTTAAAACTCATCAACCCTTGAAAAACAATGGACTCTTCTGTAAATCAATGATTTAGTCCAGTCCAAATGTGTCATTAGGGTTGAATGAGTTAAGTGCCCATTTATGTTCATTCACAAACTTTAAAGATTAACTTAAAGCGGCATTAGCTATGTTTACAAAAACAATTATTTATATTTTTTCTACTTTTACTACTTGTATGTAATGTACAATAACAAAGCTAAACACAGGAATAAAAATCTTATATCTCTATATATTCTGTGAAGATATGGTCCGGTTCAATGTGGTTTTCATATATAAATGATAAAGTTGAATTAATCAATTGCAATTGAAATAGTGCCAAACCTGGGTTTCAAGCAATTTTCACAAAATATATAGGAATTCAAGAATTTTTATGCCTGTATATATATATATATCTCTTTTTTTATACGAAAGACGGGCAGTATTATGTTATCACATTGGCGGGCGGGCATTTGGGCACATTACAGTTTCCACTCAATAAATTTAGTAATTTTCAATGGATTAATTTTGAAACTTTATGAGGTTTATTGCCATAAAAGCTCTCACTTTTAATATGCCAGTCCTACCACAACCGATATACGTAAGTAGACCTCAACTTCTGAAATCTTTCCTCAGACAAAGTAACCAACCTTCTTCATAACCAACTTTCTTCATAATCTGGCTTCTACAATAAACAGGCTCCTTTATCTATGAATGACATGTTCATTGGTTTATTTTTGGAAGATTAAGATGGAAAGAGTTTCAAACAACTGTCAAAGAGATATACCCTAAGATTTTATATTCACAATTTTGATATAACCTTCCTCTTGCCTCACATTCTACATACATCTTGTATGTGATTTGACTACCGATCGTTTCATCTTACATCAAAATATGAGTATCATTGTCTAAAACTTTCTGAAATTTTTTGTTTCCACAACTTTGACTTAAATACCCTTGGTTGGAGTTTAAGTCAATAAATTTAAGATCATCAGTCTATTTATAATGTATCAAAATTATATCCATTAATTTCTCTCCTATCTTAAGAGATAATTTATTGAAATATTATCTCTCATCTTGAACTTATTTTAAATCCAAAATATATCCTATTGTCATGGTTACAACAAACTTGAAAACATGGAACCATAAATTGCTCCAAATAAATAGAACTAAACTTGCTTAAAAAAAAAAAAAATTTTTGCCAAAAATTCTTTGACTACTAAAGAAATTGTTCTAGTGGTGTTTTACCCTTTTGACTCCCAGACCAAAATAGACTAGTCCAATATAACAGATAAGAGTATACCATTAAGGTACCTGGGGATGAAAGGGTCAAGAAGATAACACCAAGCATACACCTGGACCCAGCTGTTCATCTATTTGTTAAATTTTAACCTTTGGTTAAATATCATAACCAAGGATGAAAATTTAAACTGGGCTTAAATTCTGTTGCCCAATAATTGGTTAAATTTGACTGGTTAAACCATCGATTAAATATGGGAAATTTAGCCATAATTTGAGGCACGGTTGCCTATTTTATCTCTTTAAGGGTTTTTATTTCAAAATGGACGAAAGATTGGCACTATTATCAAAATTTAATTGTAGGTCAGGGTTCAACATTAAGGTTTGTCCAGTTGTCCGGGACATATCCCTTGTGCATTCCGACAAGTAGATGTTACTTCTCATTTGCCCAAAAGTACAAGTGAAATTGTTGATGACAAAAATCAATTCAATAAAGGTTATTCTTTTTCAAACACAAAATAATATCTTTTGAATGTTACACTTGAATTTTGGATAAGTCATTTTTGCATTCGGACAAGTAGATTTAAATTCTACTTGTCCTGGAGACATTATTGTTTATCCTATTAGGTCATGTTGCAGTTACGATATTTAAATGAGGGTTATATTTAACTGGTAGTTAAATTTAACCAGTAGATAACAACTGGGTCCTGACAGAATTAAATGACTTATAATACATTAGATTTACCTTTTTTCTTTAATTCATCAACCCCTGCAGTCACATTTAGACTCATCCAGATAAAAAAAATAGTATGGTCTACTGTCATAATTTAGGAGTGTAAAAATATCAAAAACTTTTTATTCTAAATCAAACACCCCTGAATTCTGACAGTGGATTTGAAATGGGCTGGTCCAATTGTGACTTCAGGGGTTAATGAGTCAAGTTTCAATGTCCAACATACTTTCTTTTAAAAACCCTTTCAACCAAAAGGACCATAATGGACATGTCTCATTTAAGAGAAAAGAGCATGTACCATTAAGATTTTTCAGGGATAAAAAGAGTTATGTAAATTTCAAAGAGCAGTCTGTTGTTTTACCAGTGATCAAAACCTCAGCAAGTATTTTTGGTGAGCTTTCCTACACAATTTTTGAAGAGAATTTTCGTCTAAATGATCAGAATTGATAGTCAAACCACTGATTTTGGATTTTGACAAGGGTCACCTGATGTTTCAGGGGGGCAGTCACATAAACCAGCATGAGAAAATCGTTAATTTATGTCTTTTAATACTTCACAACAATATACTTACATGTGATAAATTCACTCATACCAAATATTTATGTATTTAAAAGTAATAATGTATTTCAACCTTGAACACTAAGAAGGAGAATAACACAGCTCAATGTATTCAGGTCTTGTTAACTGGCGTGAACAAAATACTTGAGGAGCTTAGGAACCTGA
>BROG01000904.1:0-52500 GCA_030159075.1 Atrina japonica | reverse complement strand
TTTGCACCTAATTTTCTCTCAGTCTCTTTTTTTCCTTCTAAGTCTCACATGCCTTACAGCAACAAAAAGTTGTCGTAACAAAATTTTGGTCGATTTTTCCATTAAAATATTTTGTTGAGATTAGAAACTATACCATGAAACATATTCCAATTCATCATCGAAAGTGATTAAGAAAAAGTGTAAAACACACATTTTGGAATCACTATCTATCAATGAATTCTTTAATGAATGGCCGAACCTTCTCCGAATTATGATACCTGTTTGTAATCCACAACACAAAACTCTGAATCCTCCAAATGTTTGCTGCTGTATTGTATGTGAACTATGGATTACAAATGCATGCCATATAATTCTATGTGGCAAAAAGAATTCCATAGTTTTTGAAGACTTGTGTCTTAGATACAAAAGCAAATGATGAATAATTCTCACTCTTGCATGTAAGCACTAATAAAGTATAGAATAGAAATCAATTTCTTCAAATTATGATTAACAAATTTCCATCCGATTTTTAAATCATGTAGTATTTCTAATAAATGGTTTTCAACAAAATTTGACATCACCTACAGTTGTCTGAAGTTGGAAGTGGAATTTGAATAAAACCAAATTAAAAAGAAACATATCAATTTGGCAATTATTTTTACAGAATTAATATATTTTAGAAAATTTATAGACTTCTTTACTCTTTGGTCCCTAGGCAACAAACTGACCAATGACCTAGGTTATAACAATGTCAAATGAATTTATAATCTACCTTTTGATTGGCTAACAAATTAAAACCTCCATTCATTCAGTCTTTCTATGCAAGACTTTGAACTGATCATCTGCCTTTGGAGGTAAAACAGTTTGATTTTGTATATATGTATTATCCTGGTCCTCCCTGTAGATTCACTTTAGACTCTCCCTTCCAATGGTTTGACTAAGTCTAATCTGATCAAAAGGGATACCAGTATCATCTCAATACACTCCATTGTTTTCAATCGTGGGAAAGAGAGAGAAAGTTATTCCTTCATTTGTGTGTTAAGTTGAGAGAAAGACTTCCATTCAAAAGGATTCACAAATTTGACAAAAAAAAGGACAACAAACCTGCAATCCTTCTTGCATGGAAATTCTGAGTCCAACCACACACACCTGAAAGATTTTCTTATAATCTACAATGTTTTTACAAGATTCACAAAAATGTAAGCATTTTTCAATCACCAAAATTGACAATTTGTAGACCTACTACACGGCATATCTATATGATACACAAGAGTAGGAACAA
Source organism: Atrina japonica (assembly GCA_030159075.1). Lineage (NCBI taxonomy): Eukaryota > Metazoa > Mollusca > Bivalvia > Pterioida > Pinnidae > Atrina > Atrina japonica. The sequence continues at coordinate 51,239 of BROG01000904.1, read as the reverse complement.
AAAACTACAGCACTTTTGTAACATGAGTAATACAATCCTGTCAGCCTGAAAAAACTTAGTGATGAAAACAGATGCTGAGTGGTGTTTTCATAAACAGTCTACCAAGCCACAGTAATAACATTTTCAAAACCTGGCTACCTGACCAAAGTGACATCTTACAATGTGGCTACCCAACCACTGTGACAACATTTTCACAAACTGGTTACTGCTCATAGCAATAACATGATTATCGTCAATACAGGCTTATGTCCCTTGCTTGATTTTTTATTGTTTTATTTGCAATATCCGTAACAACATAACCCCTCTATTCTTTTAATTTTGCGCGAACAATCTCCTTTGGAGCCTCTCCACTTGAAGACAAGGGGACCAGTCTAACCTATGAAGAAGAAGAAAAAAAAAAACAAACAAAAAACAACCCAGTGCACAGGCACTGTAATAATCCCATACCTACCTTTTTGGACTCTTATAAGATATACCTTTTTGCACTTACCTGACCTTGACTTCCATGCATGCTGAAGTTTTCTGAGAAATGAGCTTTCACATAGGGAGCATCCTTCTGATGGACATAAAATTGGTTTCCTGGCCCTTGGCACCATGGTTCCGCGAATGGGTTCAGATTACTTGACATTTGACAGTATGGCATGTATTGACCCATCATGTTGTCCATACCTGGCTGATATTGCATTCTGGTGTACTGTGGCTGTTGCATCACTGGATAGGAAGGAGGCCTGTAACCTCCCACACCATGGTGTGGATAACAAGTACCTGTTATAAAATATGAATACTGTATGTTGTGTAAGGAAAAACAAGTTTTTTGTAGACAAGTTTGACTGTATACTACAGCTTCCAGATTTCAGCAATACCACAGCAGAATTAAGAAGAAAAGGAATTGATAAGTAATACAGACTGGCCTTTTTCTATAGATTCCACGGGGCTGAAATTTGGCCCCATTCCCAATGCAAAAGATATGTGTTTTCCAAATTTGATAATTAAAATCCCAAATGGAGAACAGACTATGACTGCAATGAAAAATAGATTACTTCTGGGGAAAATACATTGAAAAAAGAGAATCCATTGCATGTGGATTTACATGTGTTCTAACTATTTTTCCCAATTTGACACAAATTCGCATTAAATTTCCCAATTGTGTTGCCAATGGCATTTTCCCAAAATTGGCAGAAAAAGGCCTGAATGAGTCCGCCAGCTCTGGCAATGTCTCTTACCATCATAATACATCATCTGCTGCATATTCATCATCATGGCTGGGTTGGGCATGTTCATTCCTATACCTGGGCTCTGATTGATGGGCATCCTTGGGTTCGGGTTGACTATCCCTGGACTCTGGTTGACTATCCCTGGACTCTGGTTGACTATCCCGGGGTTCTGATTGACTATCCCTGGGCCTTGATTGACTATCCCTGGGCTCTGATTAATTATCCCTGGCCCTTGATTGGCTATCCCCGGCCCTTGATTAACTCCAATGCCCGAGCTTTGATTGACTCTGATCCCTGGTCCCTGATTTATCATCATCCTTGGCATGGACTCTTGGGTTGTTTGTATGGGATGGCTTACTTGTGGTGGAGATCCACTCGCAGTTTTTGTGTGAATCACAGGATTGGAGGAGCCGGATGATAAATTTGTGGAGGTGACCTTATCATGAACAGTCAGGAGAGCAATGGAAGAGGCCATAGACGACACAATGTTGTTTGATGAAGGAGTTATGACGGTCGACCTGTTAAAAAAATGGTAGAAATTCAGATCACAAGAACCAAATATCGCATTGTTTTAATGTCATGTGTATAATGTCCAGCCAATAAATTAGAAATTTGGCCAATAAATTTCAGATTTGGCAAAAATTTTGGCTGAAGAAACCCCGATTGTGTCAATGTTAATTTTAAATGAGCACCATGTGATGCATCAATTCTAATTTTTCTACCAGCACTTTTTAATATTTTGATATTTCAAACACCTGGAATGTTTAATACAACAAGATGGCAGATCAAACTGAAATATGATATAAACACAAATGGCCAAAATTTAACTGACAAAAATTAACCCTCCATATTACGACCAAAGTGGCCAAATTTTAGCAACACCAAAGTATCCCAATTTACGGTACTGTATACCTGGAAATTTTCGCTCCTGCTTAATTTTTCGCAATTTTCGTCCTCAGACGAGAGAACAGATTTAACATGAGAGAGAAATTTTTAAGCTAAATATCTGAAGCATGTACATACTTGTATTCCATCAGACCATCATGATTAGGGCGAATTTAAGATGGAGTGAACATGTTTTTTGTCATAAAAGGGCGATAATAACAAGGGGCGAAAATTTCCAGGTACACAGTATGTATAATTTTTGTTACTGTCAACCTCAAAAAGCATCGGTGCTTTGAGCTTTTCATGTATTACACTACAGGGCTCAACATTAACATTTGTCAGATCGTCAGTTTCCTGGTGAAAAAGACCTGGAACAAGTAAATCTTCCAAAGCACTTGTCCGAGAGGACAAATTAAAATAATCAGCAATATTTACATGTAAAATCTGTGATTTCAAACCTCAACTAAATTAATGTGTATTTATTTAATGTCCAATTCAATAGTGAAGCTTGAATTACTACTTTAGATAAACATTGTCATAATTTGATTTTCCTATACATAAATATAGATAGACCTTATAATACAATAGGTGTAGAGTCATGAGGGCTTCCGAAAAATAATCACTAAAACACTTGTCACCTATGAGAAATTAATAGCTTTTGAGGCTGCAGAGACACTGGTTTGATAACAGATTTGACCTGTTATCGTAAACATGGGTTTGACAATTTATTGGTTTACAATTTATTTATAAACAAAATAATACTGAAAACTGAGTTGCAAACAAACAAAAGATGTAACAAAAGACAAGTTGATATTGAGAGCAGTTTAAAAGTATTCTGCAATCAATCAATCTCCCAAGATCACGCGTCCAACGATAAAGTTTTGTTTATTAGATCTATAAAAGCGTAATTTGAAAAGTGGCAAGTTCTAAACATTATCATAATAAACATATTTGTTTTGGGGTTTTTTTTTTTGGTAACATATCTATCCTTGTTGTTGCTTTTATTTGCTGTCGTCTCTTATTTAGAAAGCCGATTTTTTATTAAAAATAATTTTCTTTTATCCATGAAATTTTTCTTTGTAAATTATGGACAAGTGGATTTGTGATTTGGACAATTACTTTAATATTACTTGTCCGATGGGACAGGTGAAAAAATTCCTTAATGTAGAACCCTGCATAAAACAGTGCTGTGATGCAAAAATGACATCACAACTCTGGTGTAGACAAATAAGTCATATTGAAATGGTGCAATGTTGGCTTAGATACATGCATAATTAATATAGAAGTACATACAGACATTTTTATGTTTGAATTATCTTGTTAATACTGAGTTTTAATAATTCTATAAAGCATGACTATATTTGATAACTGTTCAATCAAGCCTCCTGGCTTCATTAAAACTGAGAAGATTAATGAAACTTTTATGCAGCTTAGAAAGCACCAAGCTGTCATTAAACTTTGATATAAAAAGGTCCTGATAATGAATCAGCCAAGGTGTTTCTGACAAGAAGTTTGAAATTTCAACCATTCTGAATGTGTTTTAGGTGACTTTGATACAAAAAGGTCCTGATAAACATTCACCAAATAAACATTCCTGCAAAGTTTGGTCCCAATGAATCAGTCAAGCGCTTTCTGACAAGAAGTTTGAAATTTCAACCAATCTGAATGTGTTTTTGGTGATGGCAGCCATATTGAATTTTGAATACCGGTAGGCACCAAATGAACAAATCTGATTTACATTGACCACAAAATCATTCCTGCCAAATTTGGTCCCTATTGGTCATGTGTTTTGAGAGAAAAATTCAACCCAAAACAATGCCAATGATGGACACAAAGTTATGAAAATAGCTCATGTGGTCATTTGGGCCAGGTGAGCTAAAACATGATTTATAATTTATCAACAACGACAGACAATAGTTATCAATAATTAAGTAATCCATTGAAAGTAAGGCAATTAAATAAAAGTATTGAAACTAAAAACACTGTGGCCAAAAATTCTATGCATGGGGCACAGGCTTCCTTATATAGGCTATGGTGATATCCCTGCAAGTTATTTGACAAAAGCTAAAAAGAATATGCCATAAATCTTTAAATTTGCGGGCATATATTGATAGCATACCCCAGATTTCCTGCAGTAGTATCAATGCCTGGCTGACTTTCAGTTACTAGGGAAGCTGCCTTTAATTTTTCATGTGTTGTCTTGGTGATGTGCTCAAGTTCCGCTTTCTCTTTGGGTGTGAGAGAAGATGACGACGTTATAAAGAATGGACTTTTTGCCGTTTTCTTGTTTCTGGCTCTGTACCTGGTGTTAAATAAAAACAAAACTATCAACAGGTGAAACTGTTAATACTGTATTAAAACATGCAACTTTTAAAAAACAACTAAGCATTTTGAAATGGTTATTTAGGCCTAAATTAAAATATAGTAAGTTTGCCCTTTTCTGACCCAGATTTTGAACATTGGGTAGGTAAAATATTTTATTATCTTTTGTCAAGATAGTAACATAGTAACCTTAATAAATGTTTGCTAATTGTATTGTTTTTCTGTTAATGTGTAAAACTCTCTTTGTTATATGCCAATATGACTGTATCATACATGTGTTTACTACCTGCACATTATTGTCACAGCAAATAACCTTCAATTTTTTGTCCCTAACAAATACAGCCACTTGCCAAAAGTTATAGATATTAATGTTTTACTATATATATTTCATATAAAACCACAATTTTTCAAAAAAAACCATTTGACGCCATTTCTTATCGCATTTAAATAGAATTTTCACTGTTAATTAACGAAGAATTGAATAGTTTCATTATATACTTTTATTTTAATTTTCTGAATTAGAAATTAAAAGATTCATCAATTTAAACAGCAGGGTTTTACCTGGGATTTTTAAAGGAGGAGTCCATGGACTCCCACAACTACAAAATTACGAGTCCATTTGGTAAAGTAGGAGTCCATTTGCAGTCCACTTCAATTCGACCAGAATTAAACTGAATGTCAAATGTGCACTTGTGTTGTTAATTACAGACATCCCTATAGGGAAAATATCAACAGTACATGTGGAGCATTTATATTCTGATCATAGCTTAATCATGTCAGGAGAGTGAGTAGTTTTTCCCGCACTCATATGTGAAACAAAACATCCACGCAATTTTTATACGTTACTTTAACACCATCGTAATTTCCTGGTTTGTTCTTGAACCCTCAGAGTTCCCTTAATTCAATATATAATCATTGTATACATACATGTACTATAGATTAAAGGTTTATAAGAAATCAAATAAAATAAAGTTGTTTTAACTACATTTGAAATCATATGGAAAATTTATATTATAAATCTATAAATCGTAATACAATTACATGTTTTTAGAAATATAGATGCAAAACTGAAAAGTTACTAAATACATGTAGCCTACATGATGCCTCAAATTTATTTATTTTAAAATTATATCTATTTTAAATAACTATCATTAGTACTTTCATTATCATTTTTTAATTTCCATAATTCAAATGATAGTCGGGTTTGGTATCCCTTCTATAATTTATATTTCCGGAAGTACCCATAAAGTGAGGAACGATGTTGTCTTGTTGATTCTAGATCTACATTAGAATTTAGAGGTAAAGTTTTTCCTGTTTTATTATAAATAAAATGATGAATTCAGTTTCTTGTTTTTTCTTGTGAAATTGCACTAGAACATGAGAATTAAGAATGGACATAAAAAGGAAGCAAACTGGTAGAAATAGGTCGCATGCTTGGTTTATTTACCCAAACAATCTCTAAAGACATCAAGTATTTAACGCATTCACTAGGATACAATAGATCTTATTTTAGGCATCATTTAGGATTTTTACGCGTAAATACGCAGATTTTTTGCATCAGGGAAAAACCCTGAAACAGAGACTTTAACTTTTGTTTTATTTTTATTTGTGTAAGTAAAATTGTGATATCCAATCTTTACTTTTTGTTTAAATTGTAAGATTTTTTTAAATCACAAAATAGAAAATTATATCCTAATAAATAATGAAACTTGAAAATATCCTGTGTTTAACAGTAAAAATTCTATTTAAATGCAATAAGAAATGACTTCACTATATATTTTTCTTAAAAATGTGGTTTCATATGAAATACAATGTAGGCCTATATAGTAAAAAATGATAATGTCTATAAACTTTTGCAGCGCTCTACAATGCGACCAAATCACTCGCAAATGCGACCATTTTTTTAGATTTTTGCGAGTGTTTATCCTCATTCAGTCGCCACATTGCGACCAGTTTTTTTCCCGAACCGGAAATCAAAAGTTTGTCCGTTTTCACTGTGAAATTACATTATCGAAATCATGTTCTGTTATGCGCTTTACAGCAACCAATTTGGTTATTCAGTTTCGATAAACTAGAGCATCTAACGCACGTGGATTACTTATAAAAACACGTTGTATTGCTCTCATGTTTTCGACTTGAAATTTTCCTAACAGCACATGATGACATTTTTTTTCTCGGTCGATTTCAACAGAAGCATCATTAGACACTACAAAGTTCAAACGATCTTGGTTAAAGGAATACTGGAACAGAGTTATGGCTAGTGTTCGACTAGGCCGAACTTTCTGGCCCGATTTGTATTTTAATTTCAGCGATTTTTAAGAGGTAAAATCAGGGCAGAAAGTTCGGCCTAGTGTTCAACGAGGAGGACAAGCTGACCACAACCTAATTCCTTTGGGGATTATCGTGGCCGATTTATCGTGGGGCAACACAATAAAACGACCGCGACAGAATCCCCAAAGGGATTAACCACAGTCGGAACTGGAAATTTTATCTGTAAATTAAAGTCAAGAGTCAAACACACCTATAAATTAAAGAACTGTATAGGCGTTTGTCTGACGATCAGGTCACGGGTGTTGGACTCTAGATTTTAACTTTCGGACAAAATTTACAATTCTTGTAGGCAGTCTCTGTTTTGTAAATTCTGTCAAAAAGAAACTGGAGCTAAAAATTTAAAAACAAAGTTTAAGGTTGCCTCAATATTAGAGCAACAAATATGAAAAATATAGGCATATAAACACTCCTGGATTGATAAAAAATGCACAAAAGGTCTACATGCATTTAATAATCTTGTTTTATATGGATTGAAACAATAAAATGTTACATAAACTTAGAAAATTAATATTTTATTTCATCCAGTAGATTTTTTTAAGAACACACAGACACACACACACACACACACACACACACACACACATATATATATATATATATATATATATATATATATATATATTGGCGAGTAAAAGTTCCTGGCTGGCTAGTAAAATTTCTGGTTTGCTGGCCAAATGAAGAGTGAATTTTTTTAGTGTTGTAGAGCCCTGTTTTGGCAAGTGGCTGACTTGGAGTTTTCAAAATAAAAAGTAAAGATTCCAATTCACTGTAGAAAGAAGATGCATGGGTGTCCACAAAAATATACAACCAAATATAAGAGTCAGACTTACTATTTATAAGAAAAAGACTAAAAAGCTATGAGGAAAGGGTGTCAGTTCGACTTATTTACCATAGTACCGATTAACGAAAAACAAAGAAAGAACCAGTCTTCCATATGAATGTCTTTATTTCAAGATTTATTGTCCCAATACATGTACTTATTCACGGCAGATCAAGTTGAGTAAATATTCAAGTTTTATGACACCAAGCCCTGGTGTCGGTTAGCAAGTCTTGCTTTCTCTTGGATGTCATTTTATATGGTCATGAGAAAATCCGATAAAACACCTGTTATTACCAGATTGGAATTGAGCACAAGCACAAATCGTAAAATAAATAGTTACGAAGAGACTTTCATTTGGCAAATTTTTAAAAGATTCGCCAAATGCAGATGTGGCGAACAACAGAGTGAATAATGCATTATTATACCCGGTTTTAGTGTAACCTTCGTTTAGGCTAAATAAGCGCTTAAATAGGCCTCACCATGTTGTCTTAAAATGCATCAGTCAGCAGAAAAGAAGCATTTTATGACTCAGACAAAAACAACAGACACTTTCGAAAATAAAAAAAAATTGTATCTGAAAAATCAATATAAAATATTTCGAGTCGGCACGATTTCCGCGTGTTAGTCAGCAAAGGGCAAACATTAAATATTTTAATTTACGCCTTAGATAACACCTTTTTTCCGTATCTGTTAAATCACTGTTTTTAATTATTTTGTTTTGTATATAAAAGTGAAGTTATTATGCCCGATAAAGCCTCATTATCACAGTTTCAGAAGTGTAAAGTGGTTATTACTTCTCCAATAATCTCAAACTAATTAAAGTAGCCAGGTGGCTGTACATACAACAGGCCACAAAATAACAGAAATCGTCTTAACCCATTTACAGCTTACTCTAAAAGGAATGACCGTAACCTGCAAGTTACGATAGCAATAATGAAGACTTAAAAATGAAATTCATCTAGAACGAAAAGAAGGGTACGTGATCTGTATTTGTCGTATCCTCCATGTAACCTGAACGATCGCTCCAGTGTTATTTTGTGGTCTAATATAAGGATATTATAGATTCGATTATATATCTCTTGAACACAGATATAACCTTATTGGGTGGAGTGTCTTGAACCCTTTCTTGACATGAACAAGTTTAAATCTAAGGTAATACAGCTTAACAACATTACAACAAGAAACCGCTAAAGGTGGTATGGCCTGATTGCTGGGCCTTGACAGAAGTTGAAAACAAGTACGAAGTCTGTACCTCCTTCCATTGCCAAGAATTTACTTCAATCTGTAACTTTAACCAAAATGTTAATCTCCACCCCCATTACTACTTTGATCCACCCCCGAAATTCACATCCATATAATTCAATTGCACTTTTCATGGGTAACCTTCAGGACAAGTATGAAGTCTATAGCTTTATGCATTTCTGACCCTCATTACTACTTTGATCCACCCTGAAACCAAAATGTTGATCCCCAACCCTATTGCAACATTGATCCACCCCCAATTAAATTGCACTTGTCACAAGTTTCATACGGGCAAAGTATGAAGTACGTACCTCTCTATCCATTGCTGAGAATTTGCTTTAAACAAAACTTTAACGAAAATGCAGATCCCACACCCCAATTACTACTTTGATTCATGCTCCGAAATTCTAACTCACATAATTCAATTGCACTTTTCACAGGTAACCTACAGACCATGTTTGAGGTCTGTACCTTACTGGCAAACTTTCTCACAAAAACTCAGTTCAGGTTCCAGTGGGGCTGGAACCTGTGCTGACCAGAAGTGAAACTTCATGGTTCAAAACATGATGCTCTAACCGCTCTGCCATTACTAAACACTTTATACAATCCAAGCTTTCTGATGAAAAAATCAAGAATTTATCATTGAATTCAAGCACTTCTCAACAGTGTTTTTGTTTCTAAGTGCTTTTCAAGAACTGACTTTACATTCAAGCACTTTTCAAGGTCTGTGTAAACCAAGGCTAGAGACCTGCAGTGGGCCATGACTGACTGAGTGGACAAGGCATGTTTTATGAATGTAAATTGATTACGTCAAAAACAGGACAAACTCAACATAGACCCTGATATGAGAATGACTGTTTGAAAGTTTAATGACGCATGTATGTGCACGATTATATATTTCAAATAAACTATATATTCATTGATTTTTCAGGGATTAATATCATCAACATGCGGGTCCTGTAAAAGGACCCATTCCCAATGCAAAATCTGCTATATTTTTCCCAACTTTGAGTGAAAATTTCCCAATTTAAGTTCACCTTGTAGCTCACAACAAGTACTGTTCAATTAAAACCTCCATGTCTTCAGATAAACTCCATGTTGTCAGTTCAATAAAAAAAGTTAAATGAATTACAAGTTTTGTATCTTTTTTTAAGTAAAATGATCTATATAGTTACTTTTTATTTTACCAAATTTAGCCCAGTGCGACGTAAAATTCAGAATTGAAAGGGTACAGGAGCTAGGGTCTATCAGCAGCTGTTTTTTTATCAATTGTTGACTGAACTCTCACTGGTAAATTATTGAAGATATTTCATCAACACTACTACAATGCGACTCTTACAATTACATCTAAATCGGTCTCAGACAAATATCAATAACAAATAGAGGGAACATTGTACATACTTCTCTAGCTCCTCTTGAGAGTGGGCAAAAGTACAGCTTGGTCCCCTGGGACAATGACCTTTCTGTGAAAGGTCACGACACATGCTCGTCTTGTATCTTAGATTTGGCATTGATTGAATCTCGAGCTTCTTTTGTCCATTATTCTGCACAAACTCAACCAGCCCTTGCACAACGGTCTTCACAGCTTTCATTACTGCTTCCAAATTTTTCCATGATGGAGTAGGAGAATCTAGAAACATTAACAGAACAAAATATTTGAATGTCACATTCATAAATTCCAGTAAGATGACTTACTGTAACTTAAATTACATTACAGGGCCTATGGGGCCCTATGGTTAGAGCATCGCACTTTCAACCATGAAGTCTCTTACACCAGCATGGGCTTGAGTCACACTAAAACCTAAGGTGATTTTGTATGAAAGATTACCAGTTTAGTTGCATAGGACCAATATTGTCTCTATCCAGGTACAATGTAACCATTAAAAAACCAGCAGCTACCATATAACTGAAAAGTTGTTGGAAATGACTTTAAACGCTATTCAAACATTCAATTTTTTTCTACACGAACTATGTTATGCTGTAAAGGTCATTATTCCAGCGATTCCAGAGTTGTTTTTTTATTATTATTTTCCAACCTAGACATGTGTTTATACCATTTATATTTTCAATAGACTATTGTCTCAGTTTCCATGTTCATCAAGATATGTGAAATCTTCCTAGGAATTATGAATTGAGGTAGCATTTTAAGTTAAAATTAATGAAATATTTTTGTAAATGTAGCATTGGGTAAATATTACATTCCTAAGAGAATGTCAGTAGAAATTATCAATGAGAAAATACAAACCCATGACTGATATTGATTTTGAAGTGCTGGGGGACAATTTCCACTACCATCCAGTCAGAAATGTTGAATTTATCATATCATATCATATATCATATATCATACACACACACACACACACACACACACACACACACACACATATATATATATATATACAAAGTGAAACTTGTATATAACGACCTCCTTAGAGACACAAGAAAACCGGTGTTTATAGGGAAGTGGTCTTTATATAGAGGTTGATTTGTACACAAATGGTACTGCTGGGGATAGCAAAAAAAAAACAGTCTTTGTGACCAGGTGGTCTTTATACATAGGTGGTCGCTAAAGAAGGTTTTACTCTATATACACACACACACACACACACACATTCACTGTATTCAAAAGGATCCTTCGTGTGATGAATAACTGAAATCAGTACATCTGTGTCAATTAATGCAATCATGAATATTTAAGACAGCATTAAAAATGATGGACATCTCAACAGTTTACCACACTTGAAAAACACAAACTGTTCACACATTCATTTCTGCTCATTTTAGATATCAACCTGCTAGTAAATGTCACCCTAAGAATAGAGTCAGATGAAAATTCTCGATGCTTATTCACCAATGAAATTGCAAGAAACTATGAAAAGGTATATGGTCAAATGAAATGGTAATTACCAGGATTGGGATCAATGTTCGCTAAAAATTCTAAATGTGGTTGAAGTCTCTGTAGGTTGAAGGGGTCACTTGTTCTCTGTAAGGCAATGACCAGCTCATTAACACTCTGAGAAAATGATTGGGGTGTTTGAAGCTGAAAAAAAAGAAAATAATGTCAACACGGTAACTGGTACACATAAGTCAGCCATACACTTTTCTTCTTTTTTTGAATGGTGTTTTATGCCACATTCAGTAATTTTTCAAATATAAGGCTATGGCAAGTTTTTCATGATTGAAGAGAGAACCTGGTTACACTGTACACGGCAACAGACCACAAGCTTCCGCAAGAAAACTGGCTAACTTTCTCAAGCACTGCTGGAACCCAAGTTTATTTTCTGACAAAGTTTGCCAGTTTTGTTGTCAATGACCAGAGGTCTTTTTATGGGTACACTGTAATCAGATTCTCTCCTCCTCGAACCAAAATCTGACCACCAACAATTAATTGAACAATTAATTGAAGATGCAAGAGTAGACAGCCATAAACTGAGTTATACAATACTGCCTTTACATCAACCTGAAATTTGATGACTATATTCTGTGAAAATGGGCTGGAAAAGGGATGGACTTCACTATACCAAAATGAAAATATTTAAAAAGTTACAGTGTGACACTAAACCATGGTGACCTTGACCTTTGTGTTTATGACCATACAGCAATGATGACCATTGGTCAGGTGCTATTCTCAAGCCTGACTCCATTGCAATTTGCACTCATTGAGAACAACTCTTGTGTGAAGTTTTCTTCAACTTTTTGTAACCTGAAATTTTTAATGGTGTGAATAGAGATGCTCCAGAGAAAACAGATGAGATGCCCATGGGACAGACTGCCAGAGTGATCTTGACCCGGTCTTGTTAGTGTCAAAGTATGACACACTTAAAAATATCCTTCAAATAGATTACATGAACCTGTTGTGAAATTTTGAAGTATGAATTGTGATATAGATATGTCGCTGGTATTAGGCATGACTTACTTTCAGTAAATGGGTCGCTGGAAAAGCCCACGGAGAGATGGACTTCACGCTATACCATAACACATCAGACGTCATTTTTAGATCTAATACAACTAAGAAGAATAATCTATTTCAATGTGAGAAGTAAAAGTGTTCAAGTTCTTGAGTGTGACACTAAATACTATTTTAGCAAAAACGGTAAAATCGCGGAGAAAAATATCATTGTATTACCATTGTAAATTATTCCACATGAAAATGGGACTTCATGTGTGATTTATTCCGGCTAATGGCGTCTTTTCGTCACCAAAAATTCAGATTGAAAGCAATGAAAGCTGACCATTGGTCAGGTGCTATTCTCACTAGCCAAGACTCCATTGCAATTTGCACTTTTTGATTTTTGTGATTTAGCATGCTCTCGTAAAGCAGAACAGAATATCATATCTGATTACCGAAACTCTTCGGCTTCAGTTGCATGAGGTAACTAGAGATGATTATCTTCATCTCTTTTTAGTAACCATGAAATAAATGAAATCAATTCAAGCTACTGTATATTCAGCATTTTGTGAAAAATTAGAAATCTGAAAGGCAAAAAAATTGCAAACTTGCACAAAAATGACAAATACAAAAAATATACTTGATTCCAGTCCTATTATTAGCCCATGGGACTTAATGGTCACAATCATGTGATTAATAATACCTTTCTGATTTGGCCCCTTTAAGCTTAACCAGTAAAAGCATTTAATGGTGCAAAATAAAATAGATAGACAGGGTTTTTCCCAATTTATGCAAAATATTCTGTTATATTTACGCGTTTTCATTAAAAATCCTAAGATGAGCCCTAAAATAAGATGAAACTCTGGAACTGCGTCAGGTCTAGTGATGTTGACACGTTAGTAAAATAGGCCTGGTCTTGATGTTCTTTTTAAAGATCGTTTAATACCCTGGGTAAATAAACCAAGCATGGTTTTCGAAAAATTCCTATTTCTACCTAAATGTTTGCTTCCTTTTTCTTGATGTCCATTTTAAATTCTTTTCTATGTTCCTAGTGCAATTCCACAAACAAGAAAACCAAGAAACTGAATTCATCATTTTATTTATAATAAAACAGGAAAATCTTTACCTCTAATGTAGATCTAGAATCAACAAGACAACATCGTTCATCACTTTATGGGTACTTCCGGAAATATAAATTATAGAAGGGATACCAAACCTGACTTTCATTTGAATTATGGAAATTAAAAAATAATAATGACAGTACTAATGATAGTTATATAAAATGATTTATTTACACAAATGTTTATGTAAATCTTACACATGATAAAGTACGGTACTTTAATACTTGAAATGGATAAAATAGATATAATTTTCAAATAAATAAATTTGAGGCATCCATTAGTAGGCTACATGTATTTAGTAACTTTTCATTTTTGAATCTATATTTCTAAAAACATGTAATTGTATTACAATTTATAGATTTTTAATATAAAATTTCCATATGATTTCAAATGTAGTTAAAACAACTATATTTTATTTAATTTCTAATAAACCTTTAATCTATAGTACATGTATGTATACAATAATTATATATTGAATTAAGGGAACTCTGAGGGTTCAAGAACAAACCAGGAAATTACGATGGTGTTACAGTAACTTATAAAAATAGCATTGATGTTTTGTTTCACATATGAGTGCGGGAAAAACTACTCACTCTCCTGACATGATTAAGCTATGATCAGAATATAAATGCTCCACATGTACTGTTGATATTTTCCCTATAGGGATGTCTGTAATTAACAACACAAGTGCACATTTGACATTCAGTTTAATTCTGGTCGAATTGAAGTGGACTGCAAATGGACTCCTAAATTACCAAATGGACTCCTAATTTTGTAGTTGTGGGAGTCCATGGACTCCTCATTTGAAAATCCCAGGGAAAACCCTGAATAGGTCCATCTGAAAAATATTAGACCCCCTTTTTTTATTGGGAAGTCTGGAATTTTGGCCAACATTTGGTATTGGGTGCAGATGTAGAAAACTTCAAAACATGTTTCCATGGCAACAGTGACAAAATGAATATTCAATAAGAAATATATCAAGTTCTATATAAAACTGAATTAAAAAATTAACTTTATATCATTGAAAACATCAAATTAAAAACCGTTTGTAATGGTAGCGTTTTTTATTAAATTAAATCGTAACTCATCAACCCTTGTGGTCACATTTAGACTCGCCCAAATCAATAAATAGTATGGCCTGTTGTCATGATTTGGGAGAGAACAAGTTAAAATTGCATGTAAAATTATTATAAAATTTGAATTTTAAATTGTACACTCCTGAATTCTGACATTCTTTAAATTTGCAAATCCAAATGTGACTTCAGGGATTGATGAGCTAAAGACCAACAACACATTTATGTTGAGAATTTTTCAATATCAAATTAAAATAGATAAGCCAATACCTTAAAACAAGAGGCTCTGTATAGCAACTGCACAACATGTCCTATAGCGGTCTTAGATGCTTGTGGATATTGAGCCTCTAGTCTCTGAACCACAAAAAGGACAAGGACTTTTCTTGATAAAAGTGAACCATCCTCCAATGCCAATAGAATCAATTTGAGGACTTCTTCTTGCATTGCTAAAAAATGAGATAAGAAACATAATACAGTGGAACCTCTTTTGAGATGCCACTGTCATAGAAGAGCACCTGTTTCAGGAGACCACATTTTGAAAACCATTTAAATGAATAATCCTGTATATAAAGCCACTTTTGAGAGTTTTTTAAAACATGGGTGTCTCAAGACAGGTTCTATATACATATCAAAAGAGAAAAAAAATTAAAAACTTTGCTATAAAGGAATTTATAAACTGATTTTTAAAACTCTTTTTATACTTTAACATTTCTAAACAATTATCATAGAAATTCAATGACAGCTGACACACTCAAAATACATGAAGGCATAAGAAAACAAATAACATTATCAAATTTTTAGATATTTCAGTGTGGTTTAAAAAAAATTCAAATGACTAACCAGGCCCAAGAAACTGACATCCCCTTGCCCTAACTGCTGCCCATAAGTTAGCCGATAACTGCTGAGGGTTCTGGTGCTGTAAAATTAACTCTGTAACTGTGCGCTCTCCCAGTGACCTTGCTGCCCTCGCTGCACGTGCCCGACCTTCTTCTTCTACAAGCTGACTGTTGACCAAGGTGACTAGCTTTCGTTGCATCGGTCTACTTAAGATGGTACTACTACTGTTCCCGGACAAATGGATGAGACCGGTGGCTGTTGTAGAATTGTTACAGGTGGATGATGTAACAGGCACATTGGAAGCTTAAATGATAAATCAAAGTACTGAAATTGGTTGTTATTTTGACAAAATAACCATGGGATTCAAACTTCTTCCATTTAAACAAAAACATGTGAAAATATACTGGTCAGCAACCAATTCTCGGGACCTTGCATTATTTTAACCGATTTTCATTTGGTAATCAGAACAGTGTCCTGCCTTGCACACACCAACGAATCCACAAAATAATGTGCATTTTTGCACACTCCATGCCAGTTGAAGAGAATTGAGTACATGGGGAGAATTGGTCACTGACCAGTAATGAAAATTGTCAAATTGCAGTACATGTAGTAACAAAAAAAATCCCATTTCCAGCCTCTACGTAATCAATGTTTGATACTTTTTTCTGGTCTCATTTCAAACGTTTCTCTAATTGGAAACTTGCAACCTTTCTTTCTCACATCTGCACACTCTAAATACACATTTGTAAGGAAAGTCAATAACTATGCACTTTGATCCCTAAACTATGTCCTTGGATATTCTGTATTGGCATACCATATTCAAATTATGGTATCTTGAGCAGGGTTTTCCCTTATGCATGATTTCTGCATCTTTGACGCATAAAATCTTTTCAGGATGCAAAACATGAATATTAGTGAGTCCCTAAGGAAGCACAAAAACTCAGTATTTTTTTTTTCAACCTGAGACTGAAAATGCGTGCCTTTGTTTTCAATGTATTTTCTTGCATTTCATTGACTTGGGAACAAATTTAATGAAGGACTCAGGAATTTTGTTCTTGTGGGTCCCTGGGACTAACTAATAAAACACCCTAAGGAAAGCCCTGCTTGAGTACCAGAATTGATACAATATTTACTCTGATTTGTTTATTTAATACAGGGATCTCCATGACCTGTTTTATGATGGTGCTGTGCCATCATTAAATTTTCTTGCGCCATCATTAAATCAACAACCACCATCCTAATATACAATGTACTGTAGTGTATTCTATACATATTTATTATCGTTTTCCTTTTTTTTCACTTTCAAACAAATTTATCAGTAATTTTGGGGAAATAACATACAGATGAATTAATTGTTTAACATCATGTGATATATACAAACACAATCCTGTCAACAACTGACAAAATCTATCGGCAATTGTCATGAAAATGTCATGTTTATATACAGTTCCACGACACAGCGACGATGTCTAACATAAGCAAATGTATCACCAAACATGAATTTTTGGTATTAATGCCGTAATAGACAAAAGAAAAACAAACAATATTAACAGTATATTCAATAATTTACCACAATGGAACTACAACATGTGTTCGGCCATATTTCATTTCCACAAAGTTAAATGAACAGACCAACACCAAACCCGAACCATGAAAGATGTAAAGATTTTTATAAAATTATTTATCTGTACACTAAATTTTCAAGAAGATGTCCATGAATTTTATTTACATTTTAATTCTATGATTTAATTTACTTAAGTGTTTAAAATGAAATTATTTCATTGAAAGATAAAAGCATAAAATTGACTAATTTATAAATTAATGTCAGTGTGCATGGTGTAAAGGTCTGTGTCATCAACAGTACAAAAATGCTCTTTTATCCTTAGCTAATCTACATACATGTTTTAATCATATAGTGATTAATTGAAGTGTAATGATTTTATCAATAAAATCATAATTTTTTTATACTTTATATTTAATTAATAATATACATTCATTATATCAACTGTAATATTTTCAGTGAAGGAATAGATGTCAGAGCATAAATAATTAAATAATTTCAAATGCAATCGTAATAGTCGTGACTCATATTTTTTCGGCGGTGGTTCAGGTGGAGTTTGGGAGGGGGTGTTCGAGTCGAGTCGAAGATTGCTCCATCGTTAAATTTTCATCCATGGAGATCCCTGTAATATATAGGTAATCAAAATCTGGCTGAATACCTGGCAGAATAACAGCAGGTTTGTATAACACAGTTAGGAGATGTCAGTAAAAATGACAGATTAAAGTCCATTCCCTCAATGTTCCCCTAAAACAAAAGTTTGCATGTAACCACAATTTAAATATGAAATTGATATTTTCTTGTGTTTTCCCATCCATGTAGTAGTATTGGAGAAGATTTTTAAAGGAGTATCTCCTGAGAGCGAGTCTAATTTGCCCCACTCTGGATCCACCCATGAGCTGATCCAGTGGTTTTTTTCAGTGTTTTAGGAACAGGGCCAGGTTTCTTGAGAAAAAAAGTGTGATTTTTATCAAAATTGAGAATATTTTTAAAAAGACACAAGTGATAGCATTCTCACTATTTTATAGTTTTATTCAGTATTACATCGTAATTTACAACTTAATTTCTCTGCATTTAAGATTTGAATAAATCAATTACATGTTCAATTTGTCACTCTTTCAGTTCCTCTTCGCTACAGAAAATGGTTAAAGTATTATGTAATTTTTCTTCGGAAAGTGAGAGCCAGTCATTATTGGGCTGAATAACTCGGGTGAGCTAAAATGTATCACTTTGGAATAAACAAGTTTATTTCAAATGATGATCATGTTTATAACTTAGTGTCATATTAATACTTCTATGTTTGCTTAGCATTGTGATAATTACAACAATTTATTAATGCTTAGCCTATCATAACAACTCAGTTTTAATAATTCATTTTTGTCTTTGTATGCTTAACACGGTGATAATTTTGATAATTTGAAAACCAATCCTTCGACTAATGTTTTTCAACTATTAATCCTGAACTTTAGAAGTGTTAATGAGAGCACAATGTCTCTATGTGTATCAAAACAGTGTTTTTCCATTTGTAAAATAGTTACAAATAAGGCAAAATTGGAATTTTTTTTATTGCTACAAAACTATCAAGATTAATGTACTTGAAAACTAGTTTCCTCTTTCTTTGTCCTTGAAAGATATCTAATGTATATTATAATATATATATTTGTTATCTATCATTTCTCTTTCGCCATGCAAAGTTTGAAAAGATAATTCTAGCTAAACTTTTAACATAGTCACCAAAGGTAATTCATTATTGTTTACAGGGGGCATTAGCTGTGTTTACCAACAAATTATTTTGATTTATTTGTACCCATATATACTTGATTGTAAGTCGATTTGCCTTAAGTCGGAGGTAGACTTTTGGGCCAAAACTGTTAGGATTTGCCGTTGACCCGCCTATAAGTCAGTGTCAAAAATGGCAGAATATGTCAGGTGATTGGGAATTGTTTTCAAAGAAATTCTTACCAAATATTTAATAAAAATTTCAGCTATGTTTAAAAAAAAAACCTCTACAGTATGTCGAAAATATGTAGACTTAGTTGGGGTTCCATAATGACTTGTAATACTTTTCACAAAACTGTTAGGTGTTTTCCGTAAAACATCAGTGTGAACATGGCAAAATAGGTGATTGGGGTATTACCAATAAAAATTTCAGCTATGTTTAAAAAAAAAACCTCTACAGTATGTCGAAAATATGTAGACTTAGTTGGGGTTCCATAATGTTAATACGTAAAACATGTGAACATAAAAGAATGAAATTACCAACTCACGCATGATATTTAATTAACTCAATATAATGTCATTTAGTTTTAGTTTTGTTGTTGGATTTTTTCCCCTAATGCTCACACTAGCCTGTAAATAACTTGACTACATCACACGTTACATGTATGTTTCCAGGCCCAAACATGTGTAAGTGTCCCATCAAGAAGTGATGTACATGTACCATAAGTGTGTAATGTTGAAAATGGAACAATCCTGTAAGTAGGACAGAATTGTTTATGCAGTTTTTATTAGGGCATTCTTATCAACACATTCAGGTCTTGTTAAGACCTTCCAGATTTATTAAGACAAAGTGATCAATTAAAATGACCCGTCTGATTTATTGTTCTCTGCAAGTCTTACTTCAGTATTAATCATGTATTAAACCACAGGTGTGACTGACTATATTATGACACTGCCCACAGGTGGCATTTTCTGACTGAGACAGTATTTATGGGTATCACAACCCACAATTCCCATGACACTGCCCAATTAATAGTCAAACTGACATAAAACACAATTCCCATGACACTGCCCAACTGTTTAGCAATCCGCATTTATGAATAAATGAGTATACAGTATTTATGGTTTCTTATTTTTTATGTATCATTTACTTGCAACCCACAAAAGTCAGGAAAAAGGGGGTGGGACCAATTAATAGTCAAACTGACATAAACCAGTTGATTTTTACAAGGCACAGTGGTACAGTTGTTGTAGTTATTACCAAGGACACCAATCAACATATTTCTATTGCTTGGGGCTACTTATAAACTGTTTCTTACAGTGTTTCAGGTCCACATCTCCTTGTCAACCACCTAGGAAAGATTCTCAATCATATGTAAAAAGGGGAGGGGCGCTAATGGGGACATGGGCGCTTAATGGATGGGTCGAATACGGCAATTAATGATGTTTTCACAAATGGCTGACCGCTGCAGTTTTTAACAGTATAATCAACATACAGGTTAGGCATTCAGTATGATCTTAAACAACGGCAACCATGCGAGTGGAACAGTTTGACAGCACATCATGTACGGCACAGCAGAGACCAATATTATCATCAAAGGACTTAAACAACTTTGTCTATTTTTTTCAATAAAAAGCAACAAGGTAGCTGTAAAATTATCTAATTTCTTTAAATGCAAAATACTTTCAATTCAACTGAAGTAGGTCCTAAACTTGACAATAACGCTAATCTGATTCCAGTCCCATAGTTGAATTTTCAGACGATATCTTTGGGAATTTGAGCGGATTTTTTTTTTTTTTGTCTACTGACTAGGACACACCTATAAGTCAGTACCCCAATCTAAGATTAAAATTTTACTCCAGAAAATCTTACTTGTAGGCAAATATATTTGGTACCTGATGAACAATAACAAATAAAAGCTATACAAAGTCAGACATAAAATATCTTATATCCACATATATATTTTGCAAAAAAAGGGGAATTTTAGCATCATTTATTGATTTAGGAAAAACAAAGAGTATACAAAACTGTTATAAAAAAACAAACAAGAATCTCTTTAAATTCATCATTATTTGACTTCAACTGGGAAATTTTGACGGCAAATTGGGGGAAAAAATGCATTATTTGCCCTGGAAATGGGGCCTTATTTTGATCCCAATGATAGAATGCTAAATAGCTCTATGGGTAATTAGTTTTAACATTGGAACCATATTTTCATTGAAAATATTACAGTACCCATTTACCACAACACACATGACAAGAACCTAGGTTGTTGTCTTATATTACTTCTGGTCGTTTCCATATCAGAATCATCATCAGAATCTGAGTCAGTGCATGATTAACTAGGTTCTACTGGCAGAATAATAGGGATGTAACAATACATTGATACAATGGTATACATGTATTGTGATATTACTTCTGCCAATACCATATATAAATTTGAAAACAAGATGTGTTGGTGAAACACAAATGCCCCTCGTCCCAACTTTATATGTAAGCGGGACGGACAGACAGAAAAAACAGATTAACAGGCAATCAAACACTATATATGCCCTGCTGCAGGCCTTTCAGGACACAGACATAAAAATATCAATATATCACAGAAAAATAAGATACATCATTATGTTGGTTCCTTTATTAGTATTTCTGTGTCTCTTGGTGTCACCTAAACGTTAAATCAACATATTATCTCTTTTGTCTAAAAGTTACCGATGTACAAGATGTAATGAAAAATTAGTAGTCCTACATTCACTGTTTCTGTTTTCACACTACTAGTTCCAATGTCACACTGAATATTCCTAACAATATGATATATCGTGATACATGGTGATACACGTTTCGTGATACATCATGATACACAGTCCTACAGAATAACTTGAATGATAATTCTTGACAAAAAAGCCAATTATATGTGTAAATAATAATTTTTTAACACAGAAACCTTATTTCACTATTCTTTACATCAATACCTATCAGTTTACAATGTAGTATTTTGAATAATGCAACATGACCGCATGTATGTTCATTCGGAATTCATACACTTGCTTTGAACACCAATCCTGATTAAATGAAATTATGTTAGAGAGCCCCGAAGATATTCGAGAGATAAAAAAAAATGCACAAGAAACATGTTTATTTTTCAGTTGAATTACTGCCTGTCCAATGAGAATTCTGCCATAATTTGGGGAAAACGTCACACTGTCCCCACTATGAATGGGGCCTTATACAGGCCACCTACAGACCACAAAAAACCTGCATACTTATAATACTTACCAGATGATACAGGCTTCAAGTATAGGGCCAACTCTTCGATGCAACGCTTAGCGGTAATGTATAGGTTCGTATCTTCATCCACATTTGTACTCGATTCTGACTGACAGGAGATTTGGTCCGCATCTGGAATGGCTGCCCCTACTAGCTGTAACAGGGCGTAGTTGACAGGAAGTTCGTTCACGTCTCTTGTGATGCCGTTTTGGTCGAATGGACATTTTTTATGTGGAAGTTTTAGAAGACAGGTACGGCAGACCGTATGTCCACAAGCAAGGCTAACAGGACTATGCACAGTTTCGTTGAAGATGTTGTAACACACCTATAAACATATAGATCAGGGAAAATAAAAAGCATTCTGAGAGTACTGATGAATCAATAAACACAATTGTCCCCTACCTGTAAAACATTCCGAAACAACATAGGAAATGAAATATTTTTCTGTTGTACACAAAATGAACAATCTGTGGTTTTTATGTTTTTCTGCAGTTTATATTAACATTGAGGCTCCGGGCAGGTCCTTTTTAATTTAACATAAAAAAATACAGTAAGATAAAAGAAACTTTTATAAGACAGGATGGAACATGCATGGCAAAATAAAATGTATTCTTTATTGATTAATTATTTTTTATCTATTTAGTGGGAGAGAGTGGCTGTATATTAGGATAAATTATTAAATATATCCATCCCCAACTCTCTCCTTTTTTCTTTTTTTTTTACCTTTACTTTGAATATGATTTTGACACATCCTCTAAAATCTCCCCTTGCGTATTTATTTGTCACCCTGGGCTGAGGTTAATTTTTGTTTTTTCACTGCCCCCCCCCCCTTATGAGCTTACTAGTAAAATTAATGTTTTAACAATTACTGAATCAGCAAGTTTCCACACTGTACTTTAACGAGAATTTCCAGCCTGTACTTTTATTCAACCCTATACTTATATTAATTTTTTTCAGAACTTTCCAAACTGTACTTCTATTATTTTTTTTCAGAATTTTCCACCCTTTACTTTTATTCCGCCATGTTCTTTTATTTGGCACACAACTTCACAAGAGTACAACCACAATCAAACAATTGTTACATTTTTTCTAAATCAACCATATCCACATTGACAACATGAATAAATAAAAATCTGGAGATACTTATAGGGCATACAGCCCCCAGTTAAAAAATCTAAAACTACAAAAGAATACATGAAGACAGCCATGGAGGGAAGGCAGGAAGTGGCTGATTAATGAAAAGGCAAGAAAATAAGATAACCAGTAAAACCATGTTTGAATAAAAATATAGCCAATTTCCTTCAAACCTTCAGTTATTTATTTCGGGCAACCAGATCTCTGTTTGGGCAACCTATTTCTCTCACATGATTTTTCACTTTTAACCCTGATATAAATTTGTATTTCCGAAAGAAACAAGACAAGTGGTATCATATATGGTCAAAAAATAAACATGTATTGCCCAATCTGTCTAAGAGTATGGTACCAACCATAAATGGACAAGATATATAAGTGGGTGCTTAATGAGACCAATTCATATTCAAATTTAAGTAAAACAGGTATGATAATTTTTTATATGGCATGGTGGTAAAGTTGTCATATACCAAGGACACCTATCGACACTCTCCTGCTTCTGGGAGCTACAGATAAACTTAATTACAGTTTCCCAGGTCCACATTTCCTTATCAACCAGCTAGAAAAGATTCTCCATAATATGTCCAAAAAAGGGGGGGAGGGGGGGGCTCTTATAGGGACATTGGCAGTTAATAGATCGAATACGGTATTAATACTATTTACCTGACAAGACAAGAATTCAGTCCATTGTGGTGTCTGAGCTGGCATCTTATCAACCTTGGATGAAGTTGAGTATGTTGTCATGCAAACACACAAAATATATGGCAGTATGCCAAAAACTGACACAATCTGAAATGATACAAAAAATAATTACAAGTCATAAACAGGAAACAACATCAAATAATACTATACAGACATTTTCACATTCTTTTGGGAATGAGGCCCGTGCCTTTTGAATTTATTGAAATTGAGAAATCAAAAATACATAAACTGTTTCTAAGTTCATGATTCTCTTCAATTTCAAATTCATTGTCTTTTGACTTAAATTACCATCAAGAGTTGTCAAAATGGATGTAAATTTTCAAAATAGGTATCTTGTCCTGCCGATCATTTCTGGCCAATTAGTTTTGACCTGTTTTATTTCGATTTTTAGCTATTTATAGCTATGGTGGCCATGTTAGGTGATTGACAAGCATACCGGATACAATTTTGAATCTAGACACCCCAAGGATGTGTGTGGGCAAGTTTGGTTTCACATGGCCTAGCTGATGGTTTCAGATGAAAAGATTTTAAAAAAAATTTAAGACAGACGGACGACGCCAAGTAATGGCAAAGCTCACATGACCCTTTGGTCAAGTAGGCTCCTTGGGCCTTAATAATCGCAACCATAAGCATGAATAATTCACTGAAAAGGAGAATTAACTAACATTAGGGTGGACTTGCCTTGGCGACTTTTTTATAGATCTTTCAAAATAATAAGTAACAACAACCTTTGGGCCAGGTGAGCTAACAAGTATACTAGCATAGAACAATCAAGAGTTTCCAGCCACATTATCCCTTTGGGGATTCTGTTGTGTTGGGGCAATACGACAGAATCTCCAAAAGGATTAATAGCTACATATATTTCAAACAAAACTACCTATTATTGGCTATTAACATTAGGATTGCAAACATGCATGGATCTAGAGGGGACCCCTCCCGCTATTCGTTCAAAAATATATGCATGTAATTTGCCAAAATTCGTAGGCTGGACCCCGTAATTTCTACTGAAACGTCAGTCTATGCTAATAACATCGGTCCAGACTGACAAAAATCCGTTCGGACCGATGTTCTTCTCCAAGTTTCCAGACCGTATGACCAATGCCGTTTTGAGCAATAGTTTTCCTGGATTATACACTCATAATTTTTTTTAACGCCAAGTCATTACTTGTTCAATGCTCTACAATGTGACCAAATCACTTGCAGATGCGACCATTTATAGGTTTTAGCGAGTGTTTACTTGCAAAACAAACTCATATTGCAACTAGTTTCTACCGAACCAGAAATCAAAAGTTTTACGTTTTCACTCTGAAATTACATCATCGAAATTATGGTCAGCTATGCCATTTACAACAATGTACGTGAATGTGGTCTTTTAAGTGTGAACTGACAATGAAAAACCACGAATATGTAAAAATATTGAGTATAGTGTTATCATTTCGGTGTATTTTAGCGTCATTTCGGTGAATAAGTGTTATTTCGGTTATTCTAAGGACCCCGACTGGCCCGAGTTGAAAGGTCGTATCTACTTACATCTAATTAAGCGTTTACATGGAATATTTTGAAGTTTATCATTACTATTTATTATCCATTTTGACTTAGTTATTGAATACAAGTACATGTGCAAGTTACTGTTACAATATCTGTTAGTCAAATTGAAAATTAGTTTTTTCCTTCTACTGAAAAGTTTGAAAATTGCAGTTACGACCTTTTAATTCCACAGGCACAGTGTCGAGAAGTTCGAACGCCGCACTGATACTAACCCTTAAACCGTCGCAAAAGCTTAATTACTTACCAGTAATATTCACCAAACGATGAAAATATCATCATCCAGCATACTTCTAAAGAACTGAAGCAGCTGCATGGGAAATTAAAGAATATATACAGTAAAATAAAACTGCTAATAGGTTTTCACGACAGTCAACCCATGATGGCGATTAAAAATTATCAATACGCATGCGTCAAACCTGTAGAGCACTGATCACCCTTTTCACAGATTCTCGCGTACAGTTCAAATAGTCCCGTGGGTAATAATGTTTTCGTTCCCCCCTCAGGAGGAATTTTTGAGGTTATGTTTCTTTGAAAGTTTATCAAAAATGCAACAAAATGAGACATGTAAACACTCTGACCGCTGGGGCGTTTAGGAGTTTTGGGGGAAAAACCATAACAAATTAACAAAAATCACTGAAAATTGGAAAACCTCAATTAAATGTTAAGGATGGACATAATAAACAATGATTGTTTATTAAGTTGGTGTTTTGAGGTAAAACCCATGAAAAATTAACATCAGTCAGTTTATTCACAAAAATAAACTATAATTGAAAGGTTAATATGTTTTCCAGTTTTCAACAGTTTCTGTTAAAATTTCTTGGTTTTGCCTTAAATTTCCTAAACTTTCAAACAGCCAGAGTTCTAACATAATCCATTTTGTATTTCTTTTTTTTGTGTGGTGAAAATACCACCAACACCACATCTAACACACACTGACACTGATTGTTTAATATACCAATACTCATCAATTAAAACATCTACTATATCATCATTTCTTGTATTGCAAACTGAGACAATAAATGAAGGATTACCATAACCCTCGTTTTCCAATTTTCAACAACTTTTGTTAATGTTTCACCCCAAAACTCCTTAACCCCTATGGCTAGTGTGCTAATTTTGTAGGAATTTTGATAAGCATTCAGAAAAACATACCATCCAAAATACCCCTTGGTAATAATTGGGGTATTTAGTGGCCTAAAGTGAAATAAACTTTTCACAGATTTCTGTGTAAAATATTGGTCTTTACCTTAAGAGACCGTATTTGATAGACAATGATCGTTTGATAGGCCAATACTTATTATTCCAGATATTTGCCATACAAAAATTAAACTCCTTGCAAAAAGCAATAATAAAAGAAGGATTATTTGATATTTTCCAATTTTCATCGATTTTTGTTACTATTTTATAGTTTTACACCAAACGTCTTGAACACCACAAGGGCTAGAGTGCTAATATGCTCATTTTGTACCATTTTTATTAAGCTTTCTGACAAACATACCCTCCAAAATACCCCTAGGTAAAGACTAGGGTTTTTAGTGGCCAACAGTCCATTAATTGTTTTCACAGATTTTCATTATAAATTTGGTTTTCACTCCCACCAAATACCACATTTGATACATAATGATTGCTTAATGGGCCAATACTTCTCAATTTAAATATCAGTCATACAATCATTAAACTCCATACAAAAAGGGGCAATAAATGAAGGACTAATTGATATTTTCCAGTTTTCAGTGATTTTGGTAATTTTTTTTTATGGTTTTATATAAACACCTTGAATGCCATAGAGGCTAGAGTGCTAACATGACTCATTTTGTAGCATTTTTGATAAGTGTTCAGATAGTATACCTTCCTAAATCCCCTTTGATAAAAATTGAGGTTTTTAGTTGCCTAAAGTGTAGTCATTTTTTTACATAGATTTCTATTTAAGAAATGGAATTTTACCCCAAAACATCAAATTTGATACACAGTAATTGTGTAATGGGTCAATATTTATCATTTAAGATATTTATCATACAACTATTGCTTTCATTGCAAACAGAGGCCATAACTGAAGGATTAATTTAGGTTTTCCAGTTTTCAGTGATTTTTGTTAATTTTCATAGTTTTTACCTCAAAACACCTAAAACAATTCATTGGTTTTTGGTACATACTTATCATGTAAGCTATTTGCTATTAACTCTGCAAAAAAGACCTTTAATTAATAATAAAATTGTTTATTTCTATTTTTCAGCGATTTCTGTTAATTTTCTATGGTTTTTACCCCAAAACTCTTAAGTGGTCAGAGTGCTAACAAGACTTAATTTGTAGCATGATAGGCTTTCTGAAAAACATACACACTAAAACCACCTTGGAAAAAACATGGGTTAATGGTTGTTAAATGGGTCAATACTTGTTATTTAAGATATCTATCATACAACCATAGAATTAAAGGAGAATTAGCTGCTTGTCTTTTTTTAATATATTTCGTTTTTACTAATTAGATAGATCTAGACTCTAGATATTCAGAAAAAAAGAATTAACACAGGCATAAAAAATTTGAATTCTATATAGATCTACATCAGCAATATATTATCTTTATCAGCGATAGATATATGCTGTCTACATGTAAACTATTTTTATGAAAATTGCTTTAGTAAATACACATAAATTTGAAAATTTCATTAGTAAATACACATACATTTGAAATTGGAGCTCAACTGATGAAGTCTAATTGACAGAAACGATCGTTTTGAGCATTGTCACCACGCTATTTGTAATAACAACGCAATTTGTAATAAAAATTTCGAAGTCCCAGATTCCTTGCAAACTTAGTGAGCGACGTTAGAGATGGCTGTGTCAAGATGCATTATGACCAATTTAATGAAAAAGAAGAATTCGAACCCACTTTGTTCTCTTTTTGAAAAACGTTATTACAAATTGTGTCGATGTGTATTTTTCAAGAAATACAGAACTGACGCAATTTGTAACAAATTTTTAAATCTTCTTTTCTCTTTATAAATGTCTACTTAACAAGGACGGATCTAGGATTTCTTGATATTTTATAACTTTAGAAGATAACATGAAATTAATTTTATAATAGTCTTGTTTGCGATTACTCTGTTGCACTAAGTGAAATGTTGAGTTGCCTTTTCGTTGGCGGTTGTTGAGACGTCTGTACCATTTGTGACGAGGATTCACTCCTCACATATTTTATTGTACTTGACTGTGGACTCACGGCGGGTGTGACCGGTCGACAGGGGATGCTTACTCCTCCATGGCACCTGATCCCACCTCTTGGTTTTCAGAGGTACGTGTTTGTCCATTTTTACCGGATTTGTATCTATGTCTTGGACATTCTATTGATTTATACTTTGGTATTTTTTATATTCAAGGTAAAAAAAATTTGATATTATCGATTTCAGTCATTAAACGTTCAAAAATTCTAGATCCACCCTTATCACGTCGATTTTTATGAGAAACGAATCTTTGGAGATTTATTACAAAATGCGTCGGTTTTGTCACAGTTGAAAAATGCAAATCGACGGTATTTTTAATAAAATTTTAAAATACCTCGATAAGGGTTTGATTTTTTTTAAATCATCTAATAAGGTCATAATTATGTCAAAATATCTAGATACTGTTAGTTGTAGGTTGTGTTGATAATAAGTTCAAAGGTTTTGGAGATTTATTACAAATTGCGTCGGTTTTGTCATTGTTGAAAAATTCAAATCAACGCAATTTGTAATAAATTTTAAAAACCCCTTAATAAGTGTTTGATTATTTTTAATCATCCAATAAGGACATAATGTATGTCAAAATATTTAGATCTGTTAGTTGTAGGTTGTGTTGACCATAAAATCGAACGTTTGGAGAGTTATTACAAATTGCGTTGGATTTGCATTTTGCGAAAGATCGAATCAACGCAATTTGTAATAAAATTCTGAAATTTCGATTTTATCGTCAACACAACCCACAACTTTCAGTTCTAGATATTTAGACATATATTATGACATTATTGAATGGTTAAAAACACTCTGACCCTTATCAAGTGATTTTAAAATTTATTACAAATTGCGTCGATTTGCATTTTGCAAAAGATCGCATCAACGCAATTTGTAATAGAATTCTAAAAGTTATATTCAAGGTATAAAATTAATTCCATGTTATCTTCTGAAGTTATAAAACATTAGGTTATCTTAAATCCACCCTTGTCATATAACTTTTATAAGGAAAAAGTTTTAAAGATTTATTACAAATTGAGTCGGTTCTTTCTTGGTTGAAAAAAGCACATCGACGCAATTTGTAATAACATTTTAAAAATTCCTTCGTAGTGGGTTCGAATCTATGTTTTTTTTCATTAAATTGGTCATAATGTATTTTGACACGGTCATCTCTAACGTTGCTCACTAAATTTGCCAGGAATATCGGACTTCGATTTTTTTATTACAAATTGCGTCGTTATTACAAATTGCGTGGTGACAGAGCATTGTAACTTTGGTATTATGTTTATAATATTTTGAAAAACCAAGTTTAAGTTTGACAATCACTCACTCGCAATTGATTAATTCAGCATTAGATCTACTATTTTATATACATACAACACTGGACCTTATTAAATTAAATAAATAGGAATATAAGATTTGTATACCTGTGTATAGCTCTAGCTAGGGCCTAATTGTTATCACAAAAAAGTACAAGTAATAGTATATGTAGTAGGCCTAATTTTAAATTAAAACCCAAATCGAAAATGTGTGTGTGTGTGTGTGTGTGTGCTAATGTAAATGCCCCTTTTAAACAAAAAAGATAAATAGAAATATGTGTTTTAGTTTGAAAAACCAAGCTCAATATCAGCAGAAACATATAACAGTGTTATATATGTATCTGCTATCAGAAAGAAGAAAAACAAAGCATAAATTTCAACATTTTTCTTTGAGCTGGGGCACAATAGATACGGTAAGCAGTCTATACATGTCAATTAACACCAGTTCTGACAGTCGAATGATATTATTTTCTCAAATAATTAGCATGACTCATATAATATATGATTATATATATGAAATTTTTAGATAGATATACGTAAGAATAAAGAAATTAAACATTTTGAGAGTATTAAAGAAGCGGGGGTTTGCTTTTTTCTTTTTTTTTTTGTAAGTGACAAGCAAAGCTTACAGCTTCAATTACATTTTTTGTTTATGAAAAGAGGTGTCAACAAAATAGAGGTGGCAATAATATTGCTAAGAAAAATTGTTGCTTACCAGAAATATTAATAAAGCTCCAAAGTAATTTAAAACAAAAATCAGACAAAAATAGATAAACAATCTTTTAAATATATCTATGAAATAAATAAAAATGATGGAAGCATTGATTTGTGACATTGATGCTGCATACTGTAGTTGTTGTTGTTGTTGTTATTGCTGAAAAATCCACAGAAAAGGGGAAATAACTCACATAAAGGTCGACCTGACAATTTCCACCAAAATATAATATTGGAAGAATTTTGCAAGCTGCTTATTTTAAGGTAACGATTTTTTTTCTAGCTTTAATAAATTTGGAGATACAAATATTACATAAAAATATCTGCTGACTCATTCGTTCAATATTTAATCATGGCAGCCATGTTTGGTCCTAGCCCTTTTTAATCCGCAAACTTTATGCGGCTTTACATGGTTATACTTCCTGTCAAGTTTGATTCAAACTGGCCTAATGGTTCAGGAGAAGTAGTCAAAAATGTCCAAAATTAAAAAAAAAATTTAACTTATATTTTCCGTTTACTATATGCCTTCACCTTTGACCCCATGACCTTGAAATTTTGTCAAAATGACCCTTAGATAATTACTAGCAACTTTCTCATATAACTTACAAATATATACAAAATGTCAATCAGTTTTGAGTTATATATATTAATCAATTTTTAATACAACTGTACCCTCCGTTACTGAAGCTCACCCCTAATAGCTTGTTTATGGACAGATTTTATTTTCGTTTGCAAACTTTGTAGATATTGACTTAACAATCATGCATACAAAATTTGAACGTCATCTGATCATTGGTTCATGAAAAGAAGATTTTTAAAGATGTCCAAAGTGTTGGTCTTTTTGGCCCCTTTAGGGGCCCTATGGGTCCTAGCCCCTTTTCACTTGCAAAATACATGCGGATTCACATGGGGATACTATATGCCAAGTTTGGTTAAAATTGGACCACTTGTTCTTGGGAAGAATTCGAAAATGTGTAAATGTTAAACGCATCACGACAGATAAAAGACGATCATAATAGGTCACCCTGAGCCTTTGGCTCATGTGACCTAGATATGTCAGACCACTCAATATTTCCATTGTTGAAAGTTTCGTTCCATTTCCTTTCACCAGTAGGTCTAACATGGTTTTTCTTAGATATTATAGGCAAATAAAAATCTTTTGATCCCCTTTTATTCTAATTGAAGTGGTATAATGGGAAGGGATGGACGGGTTATTACGGTATCAGGACTTTTATATTTATTCAAGTACTTTTTAATTGCTGATATCAGATCGTGATATGTGACAAAATTAGATTCACTTTGATAATTATTTGAAAATTCTTGAAATTTGTAAAATTGTAAGATCTCAATATCTTCAACCAAATAATTAATAGTATGGATATACCATTCATTGCAATATTACTGGGGAACCGGCCTGGCTCAGTCGGTAGCGCGCTCGACTCTGGGTCGTGAGGTCGTGAGTTCGAGTCCCGCCGGCGACAGGTTGGTTTCCTGTTTTTCGGATGAGACAGTAAAAACTGGAGGTCCCGTGTCTCAGTAGGTGTTGGCACGTTAAAGAACCCTCACTGCTCAATGGCCGTAAGTGCCGAGCATAGACCAAAATTGAAGCCCTTCACCGGCATTTGGTGACGTCTCCATATGAATGAAATATTCTTGAGTGGGACGTTAAACAACAATAAAAAAACAAAAAAACAAAAAAAAACAACAACAACAAAAAGCGTATTACTGTGTAATTTCCGATGCAGATATCTGCTTTATACCATAAAAGAGTTTTTAGGATATGTCATATTTTATTTTTTAAAGAAAGGTCTTATTTAACTGCTATGTACCTCAGCAGATAAAGTCTCAAATAATAGAGTTTTTATTTGTAAGGCTCATTACTATAATTGTTTATTAGAAGAACTAGGGTTTAATACGAATTCTGGTAATCCTACATACACAGGTAGCCAACTTTCAAAGGACGATATCCTTCAAAATCACGTGTCCGTTTTACGTTCTTTTGATGTACCTACAACCGATACTGATTTTGAGCTACCATATTTATATTGGATACCTAAACTTCACAAAACCCTATATAAGTATAGGTACAAAGCAGGATCCAGCAAATGTTCTACCAAACCTTTATCTTTTCTCCTTACCAAGATACTGACAGCCGTTAAGAAGAAACTTCAGCGATACTGTACAGTTGCTTATTCCAGAAGCGGCGTAAATCAGATGTGGATATTTAAAAATTCTATACAATTTTTAAAAAAATTGAAGGAACACAATTTTTCTCAGATTCACAGTATCAAAACATACGACATCTCTACTCTTTACACAACATTTCCACATAAAATGTTAAAAGAGAGACCTTTTAGCATAACAGACAACTGTTTTGTTTTCACTAAAGGTGGTATCCGAAAAATTAAATATCTAGTGATTGGTTATCATGATACTTATTTTGTCCACCATCACTCTGATTCTACACATAAATACTCTGAAGTTGATATAAAAAGATGCTGGAATTTCTAACAGACAATATATTTCTAATGTTCGGAGACGTGGTCTTTCAACAAACTGTCGGCATTCCTATGGGTACCAATTGTGCTCCTTTATAAGCTGACCTGTTCCTTTATTCATACGAAGCAGACTGCATTCAGAAACTGCTGAACCAAAAGAAAAAAAACCTAGCGGTGTCCTTTAATTTGACATTTAGATATATCAACGACGTTTTGTCAATTAATAATGACAATTTTCATACATATGTCAATGCGATATATCCCAGCGAACTAGAAATTAAAGATACAACAGAATCAAGCACAGACGCTTCATACTTAGACATTTAACTTACTATAGACACAGATGGGAAATTAATAACTAAGCAATACGACAAACGCGACGATTTCGGCTTTCCCATCGTAAATTTTCCACATTTAAGTAGTAATATCACTCAGTCACCCGCATATGGAGTTTATATTTCATAAATGATCCGATATGCCAGGGCGTGTTCAACATATGAACATTTCATATACAGAGGTAAACTACTCACTGACTAATTATTGACACAGGGATATCAAAAACCGCGTTTGATGTCAACGTTTCGCAAATTTTATGGTCGGTATGATATTCTTCTTTGCGATTACTCTATTTCACTTAGTGAATTGTTGAGTTACTTGTCTTTACCAATTGTGACGATGATTTATTCCTCACGTGTTTCATTTTTATTTGAATGTGGACTCACGGGTATGACCGGTCGACAGGGGACGCTTAGTTCTCTATGGCACCTGATCCCACCTCTTGATTTCCAGAGGTCCGTGTTCTTTTTTTTTTACTAGATTTGTACCTATATCCTGGACATCCTATAGATTTATACTTTGGTGTCTGAGATTTGTTTTATATATTTACGGGTAGTAAATTTCACCCAAGATAGGATACGAATTGTCTTTCTGAAACTTCATAAATGTAAGGCATTATATCCCATTTTTTACTTGCGCATAGAGTGCACATATGAATACTCTTTTAATAAATCCTTGAATGGAAAAAAATGTTTAACACTGTATTATCTCCCTTGTTTGGGATTCTTTTGATATGCTGAGTGCCATTTTAGAACCTTTTAAAGCCACACTACCTTTGTTATTAGTTTGTCTTTACAGCCAAAATAGGGAGAAAATGGTAGGATATGGGATATTCACGGGAAATTAATTTCGAGGAATTTTCTATAACCGCGAATATAGCGAAATTAAATCCCTGCGAATAAAAGCAACTTTACAGTTAAAATCACCATCACAATTATGATGTACAAAAGCAAAACCTCCGCCTCTTATTATTTTCATAATAATTTGTGTTGTCAGATACAATATATATCGCTATTGAATTATTTCTTATACATTTTCAGTATCCGTAACATTGCTAACAGTATTTCCCTTTTAAAAAATAAGAAACCGCAAAAAATAGCAATACATATTTCTTAATTGACGAAATATTTTTTTTTTTCAATTCCCCCTTTAAAGAGATAATCACAGGCAAAAAACCCCTTAAATTCCAAAATATTTTGTGAAAATTGTTTGAGAAACGCAGGTTTGTCACTTTTGCAATTGATTACTTCAACCCTACAAACTGTATATGCATATCACACTGGATCTGATCTTTGTTATTTTACAAAATATATAGAAATATAAGATTTTTGTATGCCTCTGTATAGCTCTTATTTGGTATTGTACATCACGTACAAGTAGTAAAATTACAACAACAACAAAAAATAATAATAATAATAATAATAAAAAGAAAAAAAAAGAAATCGAAATAATTTTTGGTAAATGCCCCTTTAACTCGCCCTTACTATTCGTATATAAATACCACAGTGGACTTTACCATACTTTCACAAAATATATAGGGATATAATATTTTTAATTTTTAATTGTTATAGTACGTCAATCACATGTAGTAAAAGTAGAAATAATAGAGATAAAATGGTAATCATGGCGAATGCCCCTTCAAATATATGTACAAGAACTTGAAACTCGCAAAATCAAAGTCTGTATAGCTTTGTAATCACGCATTCATGTTTTCGCGAATATATCTGAAATATATATATCGAGAAATATAAGTGAATTACATTTATTAACTATATTGCATGCTAGGACGAAATTTTGCCACAATTTTCAGGTTTCTTTTGGTAAAATTGTATAAGAAATCAATTTAATATTAAATGCCTAAAATACATCGTGTCCCATGTTTTACATTTTGGTGCAAAGCTTTGATACGAAAATAATTACGTTAAAGACAAGACACAAAAATTTACAATTTTAAAGAAAAAATCCATAATAAAATATGGTACACATCTTTAAGATTCATCTTAAGATGTTTCTGAGAAAAACCAAAGACATCGATTGAAGGACACACTGGAAAATGATACATCGACGATTAATAACAAGGAACCGACGTCACCAAATTCACTCAATACCCAAGGTCAACTTTAATTTTACTATTTTGACTATTTAGTTGTTAAACCTATGGAAGTGACCAAATAAGACTAACATTCTTATCTTTTTTCTTTCACAGCAAATAAATTCTCAGAAAAATTGAAACTTTAATTTTACTATTTTGACTATTTAGTTCAGTATGGGTGACAAATAAGACTAAATTCTTGATCTTTTATCTTTACTGAATTCTATTTTGTATATTTCTTTATAAAATTTTTTCTCATGGACTATTTTGCTTTCCTTTATTTTTTCTCATGGACAAAGCTTTCCATCATTATGTACAATGCTATGCTATAAATATACAAACATGTCTATTTCCAGAAGAAATTCGCAGTTTTTTTGTATTCCTGAAATCCTGAAAAGTTAGTTGACCCTTAGTATATTTGGTGATTTCAAACACAGGACCTGGCACCATATCTTAAGAATTACTTTAGTCATGAAATTTACTGAACTTTGGCTAATCCTGAAAGTTGATTGGCTGAGCAGGCTTATTTGAGAATAT
This sequence comes from Atrina japonica, assembly GCA_030159075.1. Taxonomy (NCBI): domain Eukaryota; kingdom Metazoa; phylum Mollusca; class Bivalvia; order Pterioida; family Pinnidae; genus Atrina; species Atrina japonica. The sequence goes on along the minus strand of BROG01000904.1, from coordinate 14,883 downwards.
TCTTAGACTGTGGTAAATATGGTCAAATGTTTGCCATAACATATCTCATACATCAAAATTTGTAGCACTTCACCTAAACCTGGTGACATCTCCATATAAGTGTAAAATTCTTATGAGATGTAAAACATCAAACAAACATAAGACCTGAGCCAAGAATTTATAAATATAAGGCAGCATACCAAATTTGGTTAAAATCTGAAACAAAGACACTAATGTTGGCAACAGACAAACAGACTTCGATTTCAGAGTGACATGAAATTTAAGTCATATTGCTTACAAAATATATAAGTTCTGTATTTTATAAAGTAAAAATAAAAAAATCCTACCTGTTATAAAAGTGAGAGTTTTAGTAAGATGTCTTTCTGTCCACAAAATGAAGCGTATCTGACGCTGGAGAGATATTAGAATATCTATGTCATACTTTGAAAGCTAGTATTATAAAAAAAACTTGTATGGAAATTTATTTCTCCACATCTGTGTTTTGCGTGTGTTGCAGAGTATTTTCCATTTTTTCCCCACAAAAACGTGCAAATTCTATTGATTTATAATATTTTATGTCAAACTTCCTTTAATAAGAATGATCAAGAGGCCCATAGGTTATATTGCTCACCTGAACAAAAACGGACGAACGAATTAATAAAAAACTTGCTTTGGATCAGGAGATCTCAAAAGTGTTCAGGAAACTAGACTACTTTTGAAAGGTTGGACCGAAAATGACCCCAAAGAGTTTCTGATAATTACAAATAAACATGTCTTGACACACGAGACAAGAAGATACATACGGTTTTGGAGATGGGGGTACCAGTAGTTTTCAAAATATTTGACCATTTCTGAAAGGGTTTTACCAAGAATGACCCTCAGAGATTTCGCGTAGGCGTCGTTGAACTTGCATTAGTGAAACAGAGTAATCGCAATCAAGGCTATTATACCGACCATAAAATTTGTGGAACGTTAATCAAACGCGATGTCCGATAACCCTGAACTAATAATTTGTCAGTAAGTAGTAAACGTCTGTATATGAAATGTTCATATGTTGAACATTCACTTGCATATAGGATCAATTGTACGATATAATCACCATATGCAGGTGATTGCGGAATATTACTACTTACAAATGTTGAGAGGGTCATAATAGATTTGATAGATCACGTGTCAAATTTAAGCTTTAAACCCAAAAAAACCCAACATTTTACTATTTTCAATAGCATTTATATAATTGCCTGAATGCTGGTCTTGTTAGCATTCGACGTCGTGAACATGTTTGGCAGCAAGAAAATGCCATCGACCAAAGGGAAAATAAGCGTAGCTTATAGTCCTCCAGCGGCAAAAGTGATCGTTTAAAAATACTGCTCGTTGCGAGGTATAGTCTTACACTGATTCGACAGCATGAATTGGCCAATCACAATCTTAGAAGGTAACGCATGATGTACTGAATGTATGTGGTTTCTGGTGGGGATACCAATTATGTTTTAGTTATTTTACCATAATTATGAATGAATTAGGTATGGTTCATAATGATCCATAATGATTCCCTCTTTCTATGCACCGTTAAATTCATATTCATATATTATTAACAATACCACCAAAGTAATACAGTCCAAATCAAACGTTTGTATCAATGAGACTTCATCGGTTGAGCTCGAATTTGATATACATATATGTTCGAAATTAAAATGGTATCATACCAGGCCAAATTACAGAGTACATGTAATACTTTTAAAAGAACTTTGGGAAATTATGCCAAATTAAAAAGTAATACTTAAGAACTTCGGTGAGTCGAACTTAGATGAATATACTCTGCTTGTCCCTATTGAGTGACCTGATTTATGGATAACATAATGACCTCCATTTTTTTCTGATTCATCTACCTTTTGGTTCTATACACTTATTTACCCGGTTTTAAATTGATATAAAGATTTGTATACCAAAAGAGAAGTATTGTTATCCGAGGGTGTAGACTCGACGATACTATTACTCCCCAAACAACGCCATATACTTTTGACGAGGTTTTTGCGATCGAATGGTAGTTCACTGGTGATATATGCCTACAGGTCTGGAACACTAGTCGTTCCAAAAAGAGTAGTCACTTCGTACCTCATACACTTTGACAGATTTGGTCTGTACATTGTGACTTCGCGGCGTCGATTTCCATTGGCCGCAACTATCGTCAGAACGCGTCTAACAATCGATCACGCATCAACCACATGATAGAGGGGAAAGTACGTAAAAACAGAATAATGGCGACGTGCAGGCTATGCCATGAGTCTTTTCATTAGCTAAAATCAGGGGTCAGTGTCGGGTCAATCTAAGAGAAATTATTAGATCGGCGCTAGATGTCGCCACCAGTGATCGCCAAATATGAAATGCAATCTGTCAAGTTGTATGAGGATCGAAGTGGATAAGAAAACCTAGACTTATTTCTCATATTAACAAGATTAATTTTAGATTTCCGTGTCTTTCACAGCGTTGTTTACAAAAATACAGTGGCAAGGTTTTATTCTGTTCCGGAGAACAAGACGAAAATAAAAAAAAATTTCATCAATTTGAATAGATGGAAATTTTATGATGTTGTAAATCTAGTTATACTGTCAAGAGACAATGATTTAATGGTACAGTGGTAACTCATATCCTATGAGAAACAATCATAAATCTCCGGCGAACTAAATTCGTAATGATTGTAATGATTTAAATGTCCTTGTCATTCATTAAAAAAGTGTTTTAATACATTACAGACATTTTAATAATAATTAAAATTATGTAATATCATATTTTGCGATGTGTAGGAACACATTCAGAAATTGTGTTAAAAAATGTATGAAGGTTGACAAAATATCGAATTAAAAAACTGAAAGTTATAAGGAAAACACACTATCTGTCCTTGTCCAATGAACATTAGGTGATCACCGAGCTGGTAATATAAGATGACCAATATGGACTGGTGCAAGCAGACAAGCCTGAACCAACACTGTCTTGGTTTGCAAGGAATATTTTATATTTGTCTATTAACAGAATTTGGGTTTAACCCTTTCACCCCTAAATATTTAGATGGTATGCTCTTTTCTATTTTTGTAGACCAGTCTATTATGACCTGAAGGGTTGAAAGGGTAAACTCCAATTCTGATAAATAGTTAAAGGGGCATAAGCTGTATTTTTTTTTATTCCAAATTTTTTTTTTACTGCTTTTGAAATAAAATAACAAAGAAGAGATATACACAGGCATAAACATTCTTACAATTCCTGTATATTGTTCAAATTGCCTGCCAATTGTTATTGTACATCAAGTACAAGTAGTAAAAATCGAAATAAGTTTTGGTAAACACTGCTAATGCCCCTTTAACATGGGGACATCCCGATAGTCCGACGGTTCGATAGTCCGACGGTTGAAATACAAACCATGTAGCGCAAACAGTAAAAAATAACCCAAGTGGATGTGGGTCGCATACCTGAGCACTATCCATGCATGTTCAGTCAGAAGCCAGTGCGGCCATATTTGATAAGTAGAAAACTAGTTGCTTCTGCCGTCAAGTTTCGATGAACTCGCTGCAGAGGAGAAGCAGTGACCTTTCACCACGCAATTTGTAATAACGACACAATTTGTAATAAAAATTTCAAAATCAGAGAATTATTTTAAAAATAGGGGTAAAATGTTTGGGATGACCGTCTTAAGACACAATTTGACTTTAAATTTAATGGAGAAAAGATGGGTTTGAACCCAATAAGATGGCTTTTAAAAAGTTATTACAAATTGCGTGGTGAACCTTGTCAGAGCACAAAGCAGACACTGCGTCAAATATTTAAGTGACTTTTTGTTCTGTTTAATCCTCTTGATAGCCATGAGATTTAACTGTCGGACTATCGGACCGTCGGACTATCGGACCGTCGGACTATCGACATGTCACCCTTTAACATTTCAAGGACGAAAGGCCGCCGTGGCCGAGTGGTAATAACATCACGCTAGAAACCATGAAGTCTCTTACCGATAGTCAGCACAAGTGCGAGTCCAACTGAAACTTAAGCTGATTTGTGAGGAAGTTTATTTGTGGAAGACCGGTTGTCTCTTCCCGGGAATAACAGAATCTAGCTCCACTTTGAGTTCCAGATAGAAAAATATCAGTCGAGTGTGGGATGAATCAATAAGTCCAAACCGAGGCGTTAGCCGAGGTTGGGATATTGATTCATCACTTCCGAGACTGATATTTTTTCTATCTGGAACTCAAATGTGGTGCTTAGTCATTTTACTCGCACCTGGGAATCTTGAAATCCCGTTTGTTGACATACTTGAATAAATCAGTTTAGCAACCGCGTCACTCATTCTTTTTTCATACACCGTTCGCAGATAGATATAAACCCGCATTATATAACTATACATAGGCGTCGGAAGCAAATTGAAAGTGGGGGGGCTAAACCAACTTAAAACACACACACGCCAGAAGTGGGGGGGCTAAACCAACTTAAAACACACACACGCCAGAAACGTCTTGGGGGCTAAGCCCCAATTTTCAACACCTATGCCTATCTTTGCAAAAAAAGTGGGGGGGCTAAGCCCCCCCCCTAGCCCCCCCGGCTCCGACGCCTATGATATAACTATACATTTATTTCTTTTCAAACAAATTTGGTGATATTTATGTGTAAATGATAACGAACTTTAACAAAATAAAACTATCAACACGAAAGTCTCTTTGATCCCCCATGTTTACTACAACTCAGACGAAGTGTGTAGTGATACAAAGTATTCTGGGTCATCGGTTTCAGATAGAATTTTGCAGTACTGATGAAAAACGAGAACATTATAACTGGGTCGCCGCCATATGGATGAAAAGTTGTTGAGGATGTGAACTGGCGTAAATCGCCATACAAGCAAACAAATTCAGTTAAAGAAATCCTTCAAAATCGTGTTTTGTTTTTTGAGATATTGCACTTTTTTATATATACGGCAACAGATAGAGATTTTGAACTACTTTGTGTTCGATACCCAAACTTCATAAAACTCCATACAAATAGCGATAAATAGCAGGGTCAACCACCCGCTTATATAATTTATATTTCACAAATGATCCGATATGCCAGGGCGTGTTCAACATATGTCCATTTCATATACAGAGGTAAACTACTCACTGACAAATTATTTACTCAGGGATATTGAAAACCACGTTTGATGTCAACGTTCTTTAAATTTTATGGTCGGTATAATAGTTTTGTTTGCGATTACCTGTTTCACTAAGTGAAATACTGAGTTGTGAAATGTTGAGTTGCCTGCTCGATGGCGGTTGTTGAGACGTCTGTACCAATTGTGGCGATGTTTCGTTCCTCATGTATTTCATTTTGATTTGACTGTGGACTCTTGATTTCCAGATGTCCATGTTTGTTCATTTTTTACCAGATTTGTACGTACAATGTATATCCTGGTCATCCTATAGACGGAAGAGTAAGATCAGTCCACAGTGGTTACTTTTAGACTGATTTGAAAATACATTTATGTTCGGTATTTGGCCTTGTCTCAAACCACCCTTTTCTTACAGTTAAACTTGCATTAAAGTACACATCTGTATAATAGGCAACTGCCTATACAGCCCATTCAACCATATCCATTGTTAACGTTTTTTATGAATAATCCTATCTATTGAATCCACCTGTGTATAACGGCTACTTTTACCTGTTCCCTGAGTGACCTTAGTTTGACTTTAAACACACACACACACACACACACACACACGTGTGTGTGTGTGTGTTTTGTATATTTTATTCACTTTTCTCTATTTTGTTGGTAGTTTGGTTTTAGTTTTATATTTATTCACTTGATTTTATTTCCATTCTGATAAAATTGTAATATGTATATTTTTTAGCATTTCGTTCGTATTCCGGTTGTGTGCGTGCGAGTGTGTATGTGTCCATTATTTATGTTATTCTAATCTTTTAGTCCTAAGGAAGGGACTGGTTGTTAATTTCCTGTCTGTCTATAGTAAGTCAGCGTAGGAAGCGTGTGTGCTTGATTCTGTTGTATCTTTAATTTCTAGTTCGTTGTGATATATCGCATCGACATATGTATAAAAATTGTCATTACTAATTGACAAAACGTCAACGATATATCTAAATGTCAAATTAAGGACCACCACGAGCTTTTTCTTCTTTTGATTAAGAAACTTTGGAATGAAGTCTGCTTCTGCTTATATCAACAATGTATTTATGTAAAATCAGAGTGGTGCTGGACGAAATAAGTATCATGCAACCAATGAGCAGATGAGGAAGTTTTTTTAACAGAAGAGATGACCATAAGCAATTTATATTGGATTTTTATTTGAGTTGTTTTGTGTTATTTTTACATCGTATTAATAATATCCGTAACAAAAACATACATCGTTTATCTTTACTCCAGAGTCGGTGTTTTTCCGATGTGGGTTGTTGTTGTTGTTGTGGTATTGGTTCTTTAACGTGCCGACACCTACTGTGACACGGGACCTCGGTTTTCACTGTCTCATCTGAATCAAAACAGCTCTTAGAAAATGTAAAGACAACGATTTCCTCAAATCCTTAGTATCAAAAGATACGACATCGCTGTCCTTATACAAAACTTCCGCTCGAAATAGTAAAGATAGACTTTTGGCATATTTTTTTTCATTAAAATTGTTCCTCTTAAATCTAATACCTTGGCATTGGTCATTATGGTACGTTATTTGTCAATACACTAAGTACATATAGGTGGATATAAAATAAAATGCTAGTATTTCTTTTCAAATTGACAATAGAAATGTACTTTTGGGACCCCAGGTTTTTCCGAAAACTGGAATGTCACGTGCTATTTAACACATTCCTGTTTTTTTCCAGAGGTCCGTGTTCGTCAATATGTTCACCATAGTTTATAGTTTTCTGAGCCTCCTGATTGTTAATACTTAGGTATCTGTTATCTTTATAAGATGATAGATTTCTTAAGCATATTTCATCAAGTTGTTTAGAATTTTAAGTATCCACATCTGATTTTCACCACTTCTAGAATAAGCAACTGTACAGTATTGCTGAAGTTTCTCCTTAATGGCCGTTAGTATCTTGGTAAGGAGTAAAGATAAAGGTTTGTTTGAACATTAGGTTTATACTGCTATGTACATCTGCTTATATGGGGTTTTGTGAAGTTTAGGTATCCAATATAAATATGGTAACTCAAAATCAGTATCGGTTGAAGGTACATCAAAAGAACGTAATACGGCCACGTGATTTTGAAGGATCTCGTCCTTTGAATGTGGGCTACGTGTGTATGTAGGATTACCAGAATTCATATTAAACCCTAGTTCTTCTAATAAACAATCATAGTAATGTGCCTTACAAATAAAAACTATATTATTTGAGATTTTGACTGCTGGGACCAGTACATATTGATCATGTAATCCTATACAGTTGTTATAGCATGATTATGATTTATAGCAAATTGAAAACTGATATATTAACATTTTCATAAATAAACCGAGAAAAGCGCGCGTAAACGCAGCATGTAAATTGTATATTTCATCAGGTGGTACATACGACAAGGTCTTATATTATCAAAGAAATGTCTTGATTCTACAGCTGCGCAGTCGTGATCCGTCGTCTTGACAAATGGCCATCACACATTTTGTAGAATTGCTGCTGTTTAGATGTTTGTCTGAGGAAATAGTTAAGAAATACATTGTCTTATTTTCTACTTGTTTGTCTCTCATTCCGTTTTTTGGTATCACACGATGATTCTGAAACCGGGAAACGCCCCCATTTACGACAATGGGACGGATAAGACAGTACAAACTGAGGTTCCGTGTCAGGGACCGGTTTGGCGCGTTAAAGAACCCCCACTGCATAGGATAAAGTATTTAGCATAAGACAAAATTTTTGAAGTAGCTGTTGCAGCTTGATGGCACCATGATATAACTGATGTACTGTTGGCGTAAATGGCGTAAAACAGCAATAAACAAACAAACAAACAAAACGACAATAGGATACAGAACAAATTACTGTAAGATTAATTAGCATAATGAAGGGTAAAACAATTAATAATATATTAGTTTATTGAAAACATCAACAAATAAACTCATTGACCCCCTATAGCCATATTTGAACTCATCCATTTCCAAGAATGGTAAAGTCCACTGTCAAAATTTCAAGTGTGTATAATTAGGAACCCAAACTTCAAAATAATTTCACATTCAATATTAACTTGTTCAACCCTAAATTATGACATTAAACTTTACAGTTATTGATTCGGGTGAGTCTAAATGTGACTACAGGGGTTGTTGAGATCAAATATATGTTTTTACAGATTTGTATCTTGTCTTCTAAACCTCCTAAAGATGAATACGTTGGTATTTGTGATTTTTTACACAATCGAGATTGATAATTAAAGAGATATTGCAATCATATTATGATAAAGAAGGCGACTGCAACGACGAGGAAGAAGAATAAGATGATGTTGATGATTATGGTGATGGTAAAGAGAAGAAAGAAAGAGATGATAACGAAAAGAGGAAGAAGATAATGATGATGCCCACCATAAGGTCCAGTGTGGTATTCATAAACAAATACATGTAGTAAGGTTTGAGTTCATCAATTACAATTGAAAAAGTGTCATTGCGTTTCTCAAGCAATTTTCGCAAAAAAATATAGAAATTTGAGAAATTTCATGCCTTTATATATCTCCCTTTTGGTATTGTATCTCAATGTAAAGTGGTAAAAAAAGTTTTTAAATTATTGAAAAAAACCCACAGCTAATGCCCCTTCCAGTATTTTGTTTGTCTAACGCCAAGGCCTCTTGTCTTTGTTGTGTTGCCAGGCGGACTTCTCTATTTCAAACTTTGCATTATATGCATATTAGCTAATGTCACATTGATGGCATATACATTATATGAAAATTTGATTATTGCTAATATTTGTTGATTGAAACTAGCTTTTTGCAAGGCTTTGGAACGTGTCAGTGACACTTTCGGTTGTTCGGAGTCAGAGACACCATTGGTCCAAGTCAGTATACAGACAGTTAGAATCATTGACACTATTGGTCTTACCCAGTGTATAAACAGTTAGAGTCAGTCACACCATCGGTTGGACTGAGTGAAAGACACCATTGGTCTGAGTCAGTATATAAACCGTTAGAGTCAGTTACACCATTGGTCCGAATCAGTATAAAATAGTTAGAGTCAGTGACACCATTGGTCTGAGTCAGTATACAAACAGAATCAGGGACACCATTGGTTGGTCTGAGTCAGAAACACAATTTGTCCGAGTCAGTATACAAACAAAATCAGAGACACCATTGGTCTGAGTCCGTATTTAAAAAGTTAGAGTCAGTGACACAATTGGTTGGTCTGAGTCAGAAACACCATTTGTCTGAGCCAGTATATAAACAGTTAGAGTCAGAGACACCATTGGTTTGAGCCAATATATAAACAGTTAGAGACAGTGACAACATCGGTTGGTGGGAATCAGAGATACCTTAGGTCTGAGCCAGTACATAAACAGATTCAGAGACATAATCGGTTGGTTTTGAGTCAGAAATACCATTGGTCTGAGTCAGTATATAAACAGTTACAGTCAGTGACACCATTGGTCTGAGCTTGTAGATAAACAGAGTAAGCGACATAATTGATCTGAGTCAGTATACAAACATTTGGAGTCAGTCACATCATCGGTTGGACTGAGTCAGAGACATCAATGGTCTGAGTAAGTATATAGACCGTTAGGGTAAGTCACACCGTCGGTTGGTCCGAATCAGTATACAAACAGTTAGAGTCAGTAACACCATTGGTCTGAGTCAGTATACCAACAGAGTCCAAGTCCGTATTCAGACACTTAGAGTCAATGACACCATCGGTTAGTCTGAGTCATAAACACAATAGGTCTGAGTCAGTATACAGAGTGACAGACGCCATTGGTCTCAGTCAGTATACAAACAGTTAGAATCAGTGCAACCATTGGTTGTTTTGAGTTAGAGACACATTTGATGCGAATCAGTATACAAACATTTAGAGTCATTGATACCATTGGTCTGAGTCAGTATACAAACTGTTAAAATCGAGATACTATCGTTAGTCTGAGTCAGAGGCACCACTGGTCCAAGTCAGTATATAAAAAGTTAGAGCCAGTCACACTATCGGTTGGTCTTGGTCAGAGACACCATTGGTCCAAGTCAGCGTACAAACAGTTAGAGTCAGTAACCCCACTGGTCTGAGTAAGTATATAATCAGTTAGAGTCAGAGACACCATTGGTATGAGCCAGTATATGAACAGTTAGAGTCAGTCACACCATCGGTTGGACCGAGTCAGAGACACAATTGGTCTGAGTCAGTATATAAACCGTTAGAGTCAGTCACCCCATTAGTCTGAAACAGTATACAAACAGTTAGAGTCAGTGTCACCATTGGTCCGAATCAGTATAAAAATGGATTCAGGGACACCATTGGTCCAAGTCAGTATACAAACAGAGTCAGGGACACCATTGGTCCAAGTCAGTATACAAACAGAGTCAGGGACACCATTGGTCCAAGTCAGTATACAAACAGAGTCAGTGTCACCATTGGTCCAAGTCAGTATACAAACAGAGTCAGGGACACCATTGGTCCAAGTCAGTATACAAACAGAGTCAGGGACACCATTGGTCCAAGTCAGTATACAAACAGGGTGTGTCAGAGATACTCTTGGTCTGAGTCAGTATACAAACAAAGTCAGTGACACCTTTGTCAGTGACACCATTCGTTAGTCTGAGTCATAAACACAGTATATCTGAGTCAATATACAGAATGAGAGAACTCATTGGTTTAAGTCATTATACAGACAGTTAGAGTCAGTGATACCATTGGTCTGAGTCAGTATAAAAACTGTTAGAATCAGTGGCCCATTGGTCTGAGTCAGTATATAAACAATTAAAGTCAAAGACACCATTGGTCCAAGTCAGTATACAAACAGAGTCAGTGATTCTATCGGTTGGTCTGAGTCAGAGACACCATTGGTTTGAGTCAGTTTATAAAAAGTTAAGAGTCAGAGACACCATTGGTCCGAATCAGTACATAAATAGTTAGAATCGGTAACACTATTGGTCTGAGTCGGTATATAAAAAGTTAGAGTCAGTGACCCCATTGGTCCAATTCATTATACAAACAGTTAAAGTCAGTGACAACATTGGTCCATGTCAGCATACAAACAGAATCAGAAACACCATTGGTCTGAGGTAGTATATAGATAGTTAGAGTCAATGGCATCGTTGGTTGTTCTGCGTTAGAGTCAGTATATAAGTAGTTAGAATCAGTAACTGGTCAGACACACCATTGGTCTAAGTCGGTATATAAAAAGAGTCAGTGATACTATTAGTTGGTCTGAGTCGGAGACACCATTGGTCTGAGTAAGTATATAGACAGTCAAATCAGTAACACAAATGGTTGGTCTGAGTCAGAGACACCATTGGTCCAAGTCAGTATACAAAAAGTTAGAAACAGTGACACTATCGATTGGTCTGAGTCAGAAACACCATTGCTCCGAGTCAGTTTACAACAGTTAAAGTCAGTTACACCATCGGTTGTTCTGAGTCAGAGGCACCATAGGTCTGAGTCAGTATACAGATTGAAAGACACTGTCTGAGTAGAGTCAATCATTGGTTGGTCTAAGTCAGAGAAAGCATTGGACCAAGTCAGTATACAAACTGTCAAAGTCAGTGACACCATCGGTTGGTTTGACTCAGAGACATCAATTATCCGAGTCAGAATAAAAACAGCTAGAGTCAGCATGCAAACAGAATCAGAGACACCGTCTTGGTTCTGAGTTAGAGCCAATGACACCACTGGTTAGTCTGAGTCAGAAACACCATAGGTTTGAGTCAGTATACAGAGTCAGAGACACTATCGTTTGGTCTGAGTTAAAGACACCATTTGTGGAAGTCATTATGCAAACAGTTAGAGTCAGTGACACCATTGGTTGGTCGGTGTCAGAGACACAATTGGTCTGAGTAATTATATAAACAGTTAGAATCAGTGACCCCATTGGTCTGAGTCAGTATACAAACAATTAGAGTCAGTGACACTATCGGTTTGTCTGAGTTAGAGGCACCATTGGTCTGAGAAAGTAAATAAACAGTTAGAGTCAGAGACACCATTGGTCCAAGTCAGTATACAAAAAGAGTTAGTGATACTATCGGTTGGTCTGAGTCGTAGACACCATTGGTCTGAGTAAGTATATACAAAAGTTAAAGTCAATGACATACATGGTTGGTCTAAGTCAGTATACAACCAGTTAGAGTCAGTGACACCATTGGTCTGAGTCAGTATATAACGAGTTAGAGGCAGAGACACCATTGGTCTGAGTCAATACACAAACAGATTCAGTTACACTATTGATTGATCTGAGTCAGACAAACCATTGGCCTAAGTCAATATATAAACAGTTAGAGTCAGTGACACCATTGGTTCGAGTCAGCATACTAACAGAAACAGAGACACCATTGGTCCAAGTAAGTATACTAAGAGTTAGAATCAATGGCTTCATCGGTTGTTCTGAATTAGAGCCAATGACACCATCTGTTGTTCTGAGTTAGAGCCAATGACACCATCTGTTGTTCTGAGTTAGCGTCAATGATACCATTGGTTAGTCCGAGTCAGAAACACCACTGGTCTGAATCAGTATATAAATAGATAGAGTCAGAGACACAACTGGTCCAAGTCAGTATACAAACACTATTGGTCTGAGTCGGTATATAAAAAGTTAGAGTCAGTGACCCCATTGGTCCAAATCATTATATCAGAAACACCATTGGTCTGAGGTAGTATATAGATAGTTAGAGTCAATGGCATCGTTGGTTGTTCTGCGTTAGAGTCAGTATATAAGTAGTTAGAATCAGTAACACCACTGGTCAGACACACCATTGGTCTAAGTCGGTATATAAAAAGAGTCAGTGATACTATTAGTTGGTCTTAGTCGGAGACACCATTGGTCTGAGTAAGTATATAACATCATAGGTTGTTCTGAGTTAGAGGCAGCATTGGTCCGAGTCAGTATACAAACAGAATCAGAGACACCATTTTATCTGAGTCATTATACCACCTTCGGATGTTCTGAGTTAGAGCCAATGACACCACTGGTTAGTCTGAGTCAGAAACACCATAGGTTTGAGTCAGTATACAGAGTGACAGACACTGTCTGAGTCAGAGACACCATTGGTCTCAGTCAGTATATGAACAATTAGGGTCAGAAACGGCATTAGTTCAAGTCAGTGTACAAACAGTCAGAGCCAGTGACACCATTGATTGTTTTGAGTTAGAGACACCATTGGTCCGAATCAGGATACAAACAGTTAGAGTCAGTGACACCATCAGTCGGTATACAAACGGTCTGAGTCAGAGACATCATTGCTCCGAGCCAGTAAACAAACAGAATCACATACACCATTGGTCCGAGTCAGTTTACAAACAGTTAAAGTCAGTGACACCGTTGGTTGGTCCGAGTCAGAGAAAGCATTGGAACAAGTCAGTATACAACAGTCAAAGTCACTGACACCATCGGTTGGTCTGAGTCAGAGACAGCATCGGTCCTAGTCAGTATACAAACAGAATCAGAGACACCATTGGTCTGAGTCAGTGTACAAACAGTTAGAATCAGTGACACCATTGGTCTGAGTCAGTGTACAAACAGTTAGAATCAGTGACACCATTGGTTGGTCTGAGTCAGAGAAAGCATTAGACCAAGTTAGTATACAAACAGTCAAAGTCAGTGACACCATCGGTTGGTCTGAGTCAGAGACATCAATGATCCGAGTCTGAATACAAACAGAATCCGTATGTCAGTCACACCATTGGTCCAAGTCAGAATACAAAGAGAATCAGAGACACCAATGGTCCGAATCCGTATACAAAGAGGTAGAGTCAGTGGCATCATCGGTTGTTCTGAGTGAGAGCCAATGACACCATCGGTTGTTCTGAGTTAGAGCCGATGACACCATCGGTTGTTCTGAGTTAGAGCCAATGACACCATCGGTTGTTCTGAGTTAGAGCCGATGACACCATCGGTTGTTCTGAGTTAGAGCCAATGACACCATCGGTTGTTCTGAGTTTGAGCCGATGACACAATTGGTTAGTCTGAGTCAAAAACACCATAGGTCTGAGTCAATATACAGAGTGAGAGACAATATCGGTTGGTCTGAGTCAGAGATATCATTGGTTTAAGTCAATACATGTATATAGTTATTCAGAGACATCATAGAATTGTCGGAGTCAGAGACATCATCCTTTACAGTGGCGGATTCAAGGGGGCGTAGAGGGTTTAACCCCCCTTTTGACGCCAAAATATAAAGGTGTGTACTGAAAAAGCAGCTCAAAAGCTCAGAACCTGACAAAAATGTTTAAAACCTATATATATTTTTATAAAAAGTAAGAAAATTAATAAGAATAAATTAACAAAATTATCGCGCCTGGCTACGCTTGGCGAAAACCATTATTCACTCTTCCGACCTCTAATTTTAAATCATAGATCCGCCCTCGCTTTGTCTGTATGTTCTGCATTTTAGGGCTCTAGAGACTTTAGACCCCTCTTTGAAAATTCCTGGATCCGCCCCTGGGTCATTCTGCTTACGATTCGAACGCTATAAAACTTGATTACCGCAAGTGGTTCATATCTCAATCAATCACTGATCATACATTTTTTTTTATTCTCCTGACCACGAGGTCATTGTTATCAGATAGGCAGTGACACGGAACATATTGGGGAAATCCCACGATATCGAGTAGCAGTTCAAGTTTAACATTTCACAATAAAATCTCTTGACAAAGAGAGATAACTGGAATGTGATTCTATTACGTCGTCTTCTTTACGTTGAATAATTAGTTACGCTGTAATAAGTTACGTGATGCAATTCTAATCCAGATGACACCCCCACAGAGAGAGAGAGAGAGA